>CAUYSK010100781.1:0-20624 GCA_963575035.1 Avahi laniger
TATGAATGTACATATGTCAGCTATGTATTCAATTTTCAAACAGTTTTAAGTGCACATGTATGTTCTTTTTTATTATGTATATATTTTATTTCAGAATATCACAGTGGTACAAACATTTTGGTTACATAAATTGCTTTGGTACGATTTGAGTCAAAGTTATAAGTGTGTCCATCAGCCAGATAGTGTGTATTGCACCTTTAGGTTTGAACTTACCCATCCCCTCCTTCACTCACCACCTGCTACATTTCTGTCAAATATTATTTCTGTATGTGCACATAAGTGTTGATCAATTAGCTCCAATTTAATGGTGAGGACGTGTGGTGTTTGTTTTTCTCTTGTTGTGATACTTTGTTTAGAAGAATGGTCTCCAGTTCCATCCAAGTTAATACAAGAGGTGTCAGTTCACCATTTTTTTCTATGGCTGAGTAGTACTCCATGGTATACATATACCACATTTTCTTAATCTACTCATGTATTGATGGGCACTTAGATTGTTTCCACTTTGCAATTGTAGGAATTGTGCTGCTATAAACATTCAAGTTCAGGGTGTTTTTCTTTAGAATGTCCTTTTTTTTTTCCTTAGGATAAATATCCACTAGTAGGATTGTTGGATCAAATGGTAGTTCCACTTTTAGTTCTTTGAGGTATCTCCATACTACTTTCCCTAGAGGTTGTATAATACTAGTCTGCAGTCCCAACATTGTATGAGTGTTCCTATCTCTCCACATTCATGCTAGTGATTGTTGTTTTGGAATTTTTTGATAAAAGCTATTCTCACTGGAGATAAGCGATGTCTCATCATGGTTTTGATTTTCATGCCCACGATGATTAGAGATGTTCAGCATTTTTTCATATGTTTATTGGACATTAGTCTGTCTTCTTTTGAAAAGTTTATTTTTATCTTTTAACTACAGTTTGGACCTACTATCTCATGTTTCAGAATTTGAGAGATCATTAGTTCCAATTTAATAGTGAGTACACAACACCCACGTGCACATATGATAGTAAAACTCAATGAAAACCAAGTGGGCGGGGTGGGGTTTATAGGTAAATATACACCTAACAGGTCCAATGCACACTGTCTTGGTGATGGGCACACTTAAAATTTTGACCCAAACTGCACAAAAGCAAATCATGTAACCAAAGTGTTTGTACCCTCCTAACATTCTGAAATAAAAATAGAATTTGAGAGAAAAACCTGCATTCATCAGAAAATTGTGTATTTCTATTTTCTTAAAAAATAATAGTTTTGAATTTCAGTTGATATTTTCTTCATATGTCTCTTAATATTTTAAACTTCCTCTTCCGCTATGGTCAAATCCTATGAATATATTGCAGATAAAATTTTCTTCTTTAAAATATAGATAGATATGATAGTTTTAATTCTAGCCATTAAATTTCCTAATCAGTATTATTTAAGATAAATCACTGTACTTTTTGTAGTATGGAAATGACTCACAACTGTGTATTATAGGTTTCATTATAATTGCAAAAGGAGAGATGGTAAGTATCATTTACACCATCCATGCTCCATCCTTTTTATAGAAATATAACCCTTTAAAAATGCAATAGGTTAGTATGAGAGACTAGCTTAAAAAATTAAAATTTATGTATTTAAAATAAAAAAACTCAGTTGAAGGCAAAGATATAAAAAGTCAGTTATTTTGAAATAAAATAATGTAGAAAGAATGAGATTTAGATCTTAATATTTTAGCGATGAGACTGATTAATATGATATATATAAATAGATAATTTACGTTAGCCTCATACTTTTTGGTCAAAGGATCTAGAAGGAATGTAACAGAAAATAGGACATAGTAACACCAGACATTATTAATAGATTTTAGACACTACCGTTTTTGAACAGTTTCTCTTTTATTTCCCCCCATTTTGGCATACAGTTTCTTATTAATCCATGTATAATTCAATAACATTTTAAGCTGCCGAACTTTAGAACACAAGAGAGATGTGCAATTATATTTGGGTAATACACTTTGAGAAATTGCTGGCATGTACTATAATTCTATCATTTAAATCTTCTTCTTTAATTTTATCTGTTGATAATTTCAATTATTTTATATTGCCAATAAGTCACTGATGACTATGCCAGTGAGATTCTGTTACAGATATTAGTCCAAGAAGCAAATTAACTTAAATTAAGTACCATGCAAAGGCAGTGAATTTTGTAACACTGAAGACTGGCATTTAATATTAACTTTATATATGGGTTACTTAGGTGTATTATTCTTAGAAGATAATTTGTGTCAGGTACCTCCCCTCAATTTAGAGCATCCAAATTTGTGCATTACTGAAAAATATTTTCGAGTTTCTCTGTTTTTATCTCTGTCTCTTTGTCTGTTTCTTTCATTCTGTCTCTTTCTCTCTGCCTGTCTCTCTCATTAGTTTTCTTTTGTTTTGCAGGCTAAAGGAATTTGTTATAAGCATATTACCAGAGTCAAATACTTTGTAGGGTTTTCTATAATATCCAATCAGTGGTGATCGCAGTGTCCGTTCCATAATTTTCCTTTGCTCTACCTATTTTGCCTGGAGATCACCTTTTTACCGAATTGCAAACTGGCCATCTTTGCAAAATTTTCTTTGCAATCTGCCCAGTGTGACATTACATATTTCAATACTTAGAGGATTTTACATATAGCTTTAGAAAATATTGATCAACTATTCTATATACCTTTTGAAAATAATGCCTACTTGCTTTACAAAATCACACTATTATGTACTGAGTTGTTTTGAATAGTATATTATTGGTATTCACAGTATATTTAAGTAATGTTATTCATGATGCTCAATAGTGTTTTACTGTATTTAAGATTGAATTCTTCAACCTGATTTAGAAGTTGCTTGTGAATATGAGCCATATTTTATATTTCATTTGAACCATGTAGTGCCTCCCATAAGGCTGACCATTTTGGCGAGTCAATTTAGTGACCTCATTTAATTGATATCCATTTCATTATTATTTATTGTTCACGTACTATGTGCCAGATACTGTCTAGGATGGGGGATACATTTGTCTCTAATGACATGAAGTTCTCTTGAGGCTCCTGGAAGCAAGTGACAATTTATTGTGTGGTGGCATATGAAAAAGCATATTTAAAAGTTTTATGTATAATGAAGTCTATGCTTAATAAAAATGCATGCTAAGTTGATTGCATTTTTGCTTTTGAATTTCTATTTTGCCTTTCATTGTCTTAGTCTGTTCAGGCTGCTATAAGACAATATCATAAACCACATGGTTTATAAACAATAGACATTTATTTCTCATAATTCTGGAGGCTGAAAATTCCAAAATCAAGGCATTGGCAGATCTGGTGTCTGGTGAGTGACCCCTTCCTGATTCATAGATGGTTTTCTCTCAAAATTCTGACATGGTGGAAAAGGCAAGGGAGCAAGCTCTCTCAGACTGCTTTTATAAGGGCACTAATATCATTCATGAGGGCTCCAAGTTCAGGAACAAATAACATAACAAAAGCCCCACCTCCTAATACCACCACATTGAGGGTTAAGATTCCAATGCATAAATTTTGGAGACAGATGCACAAACATTCTTGCTATAAGAGTTACCAATAAAAATTTAATGATATTGAGGTATGTAAAAATTAAACACAGTATTATTATTAGTAAAAAGTGGACAGAATGTATTGGGTGTGGGGAATATATGGCATTTCACCAAATAAAACAATGTAACCTACAAAATGAGGGAAAATTTTCTTGAATAGTACTCAACTGGACCAATTTCCTTACATAAAAGCCAGGTGACCTATAAAAAGACCTCTCATTAGCACAACAAACAAGTATAAAAATATACAGAAGAGGAAAAGGCAATGTTCACAAAGTCAAAGAGAAGTAGCAAAAAAGGAATTCAATTTTGATGAAAATTAGCACATACAACAGAGTTATGTCAAGATTGCATTAGATAAAACCGAATTTTCTTAAAACTTTTAAAAACACAGACATAGTTGGAGATTGAGAAATTAAATTGATAGGCAATGTAAACAACAAAATAGAAAATCCTGATATGTAGACATGCATTCTATATCAAATTATAGGTACCTATGATGGTTAATTTTAGGTTTCCGCTTGACTAGGTTATAGTACCAAAATATTTGGTTAAATACCAGTGTGAATGTTGCTGGGTATTTTTGGATAAGGCTAACATTTAAATCACTAGACTTTTATTAAAGCAGATTACTTTCCATAATGTAAGTAGCTATTCAGTTGAAGATCTTTTTTTTCTTCCTTCCTTCCTTCCTTCCTTCCTTCCTTCCTTCCTTCCTTCCTTCCTTCCTTCCTTCCTTCCTTCCTTCCCTCCTTTCTTTCTCTTAACTTCTTAATTTCTTTCTTTTTTTTATTTCAGCATATTATAGGAGTACAAATGTTTAGGTTACATATATTGCCTTTGCTCCACCTGAGTCAGAGCTTCAAGCATGTCCATCTCCTAGATGGTGTGGACCACCACACACATTAGGTGTGAATATACTCATTCCCTCCTCCCCACCGACCTGCCCAATACCTGATGAATGTTACCACTATATGTGAACCTAAGTGTTGATCAGTTAATACCAATTTGATGGTGAGTATATATGGTGCTTGTTTTTTCATTCTTGTGATACATCACTTAGTAGAATGGGCTCTAGTTCTATCCAGGATTAATACAAGAGGTGCTAGATCATCTGCACTAGAATGTTTATAACAGTATAGTTCACAAATGCAAAGATGTAGAAACAACCCAAGTGCCCATCCATACAAAAGTAGATTAATAAAATGTGGTATATGTATACCATGGAGTTCTACTCAGCTGAAGGTCTTAAGAGAATACAGACTGAGGTCCCCAGAAGAACAGGGAATTCTGCCTCCACAGTGTCTTCAGACTTGAGCTGCAACATTTAGCTCTTCCTGGCATTCCCAGCCTGCTGGTCCACCCTGCAGATTTTGGACTTGGCAGGCTTTGAAATCCTATTAGTCATTCCTTAAGAGAAATCTCTTCCCACCTCTTACATAATACACACAGACACACACACACATGCACACACAGAAGAGAATATTGCAGGTCTGTGTGCAATGGACTTAATGTTTAAGTCCCCCAAAATTCATATACTGGAATTCTAATGCCAATGTGATGGTGATAGAAGGTGAGGCCTTTACAAGATGATTAGGTCATAAGGGCAGAGTGTTCATGAATGTGTTAAGTGCCTTTATAAAGAAGACCCCAGAGAGCCCTTAGATCTTTTTTCCACCATGAGACAATACAATGAGAAGATAGCAGAAAGAGGGTCCTAACCAGAACCCAAGCATGCTGGTCCCATATCTCAAACTTCCAGTCTGTAGAACCATGAGAAATAAATTTATGTTGTTTATAAGCCAATCAGTCCATGGTAGTCTATTTTAGCAGTTTAAAGTGACTAAGACATTATATATATACATACACACACACACACACACACACACACACACACTTTCGTTCTGTAGCACTCTGGCTAATATGGTGACAAAATTAAATAATGACGCAAAGTAAAAGCTCCATACAACGAGAATGTTGTTAGGAACAGGGCATGACTGAGATTATCGCTAAAGAAGAGCTATTGAAAATATTCTGCCGTTTTGCACTTTGTTACACTTTATTATGTAGCTGCAAAATGAAGGTAACTCTGTTTTTAGTAATCGATACATGTTAGGGTATACTACACATTCAAGTGTTAGTCTGATTGCTGTCTATTTCCCTCCCCTTATATGTGAATGTCTTTCTCTCTGATAGAGTGTGTATGTATGTGTGTGTGTGTGTGTGTGTGTATACATACATACATTTATAAAAACTTAAGAATGTGCACACACACATGCACATATAAATTAAAAGAATCACCGGTAGAAAGGATTTGCTTCCAGGACCCATTTCTAATTTAATAAGAATAGGGAAAACTGGGTATAGGAAAGGAAAACAAGAGGAATGGTTAGCAACTAAAATTAAAAGAGAAGAGAAAAACTAACCCGAGGATTGCATTACAAAAGACCTGAAATGGATGGATCTAGAAGTAGCCTGAAACACGAATCTCGCTCCTCATCTACACAAAAAGTCATATTCTCCAGACAACCTGCCAATTTAACAGACCTGGATTCTTGTAAGCTACCCTGTAGACGCAGGGGTCTTAAAAGCACCAGTAAGAATGGTAATATGAAGGGAGAAACTGCTACTGTAATTAATTTGAACCTCATATGAACCTCTGAGGAATTTCCTAGTGAGTGATTGTCATGCTAGAGCCACAAATATTTATATAGAAAAACTTTTTATTATCATTAAAGAGATCAGAAAAAATGCACTTCTGTCTGTCTCCTAGAATGGATGCCTGGCTCTAATGAATCTTGAATCTCAAACCTGGTCACGATACCTTGTTTATAATGAGTTGACTAGAAAAGCAATGCCATATTTAAAATGTTACTCTAGAAAGATGTATTTAGCAGATCTTCATGACTCTATTATTTTCATAGCAGCTATATACTCAACAATTTAGAATTCATGAAGTTCATGGGTGGAGGGTATTCCTTATGTAAAAGAATAAACAAATAAAATTTTATGTTCAAGATTAACATGATTGGTTTGTCAAAGATCAGATGGTTATATGTGGACGGTTTTATATTTGGGTTCTCAGTTCTGTTCCCCAGGTCAATGGCTCTGTTTTTGTGCCAGTACCAAGCTGATTTTAATATTACAGCTTTGTAATAGAGTTTGAAGTCTGGTAGAAATTGAAAGTCCCGGACCGGACGGTTTCACACCAGAGCTTTCTGATAACATCCCCCTACTCCCAACTCCCTCAAGAAGTCTTAAAATAAACTCTAGTGCCTATACTGTGTCTGTATGAGAATAATAGATCCCAGCCTTTGTCTATAACGCTTCTCTTGTCCAGAGTGTTCTAGCTAACACAGTGCATCTCCATGGCAACCCCTGCTTTGGCTCAGCCTGGGGATTAGGATGACTTCATTGCACACACCTGATAAGGGGAGATGGGATTTACTGTATGGAGAAGATTCTTACTCCAAACACCAACAGAGTCAATATGCAGCCATGTTTTTTCCTGTTATGAAGGACGGCCTTGTAGCCCACAGAACTTATGCCCTAATCAGGCCCCACAAGGTACCTATGACCTCCCTCCTTCCTGCTTCTTCCATTTTCTCTGCCTGAGGATTTTTGAGGCTTGAATTTTGAAAAGCTTAACAAAGCTACCCACTTCATTTGATGGGCATATTTTGTATTGTCCAATGCAAGGAGCCAAATTGCTTGGCATAATTAAGTGTTTCCGTCATTAGACAGCTGAATTTCATATCCCCAGAAATTATTATATTTTACCAGGGAGAAAGGAGTTCCTCCACTCTTTGAGCAAAGGGGGTTTAGAGAAATGCCTGTTCTGGGGAAGGACAATGTGTTCAAGATTATTATCAGTGCAAACTGATCTAGCATCTTGAAGGAAATGGCCCTGCCTGAACTCTTGGGTATTTACCCCAGAGAAATGAAAAAATACATTCACACAAAAATCTGTACATGAATGCTCATAAAAGTCTCAAACTGGAAACAACCTGTATTAGTTTCCATGGGCTTCCGTAATGAATTACCACAAACCAAGTGGCTTAAAATAACAGACATTTGTTTTCTCACAGTCCTGGAAACTATAAGTCCAAAATCAATATATTGTCAGGGTTGGTTCCTTCTAAGGGCTATGAGGGAGAACTTGTCCCATGCATCTCTCCTAGCTTATGATTTGTTGGCAATGTTTGGCATTTCTTGGCTTGTAGATGTATCGCTCCAATTCTGCACCTTCATGTGGTGTTTTCCCTGTGTCTTCATGTGTCTTCACATATTTTTCTCTCTGTGAATGTTTTTTTGTGTGTACCAAGTTCCCTTTTTTATAAGGACACCAGTCATATTGGATTAAGGGCCACACTGATGACCTCATTTTAATTTGATTATCTCCTTGAAGATCCTATTTCCAAATAAGAGCACATTCTGAGGTACTAGAGGTTAGAAATTCAACATGTCTTTTTGGGTGGACACAATTCAACCCATGACACATCCAAATTGTCCCACAACAGGTTATGGTTAAAGAAACAGTGATGCACACATACCATGGAATACTAATCAGTAACAAAAGACATGAATTACATGAATTATAAATACACACAGCAATTTGAATGGATCCCAAGTGCATTATCTGCGTGGAAAAAAAGTCAACATCAAAAAGTCGCAAAATATATAATTCTATTTATATAACATTCTTAAAATGAAAAAAGTTACACAGTTAGAAAACAGAATGGTAGTTACCAGTACTTAGGGACAATAGAGAGGAGTGAGTGTGACTATAAAGGAGTAGCACCAAGGAGATTTCTGTGGTGATGGAATAGTTCTGTATATTGACTTCAATGATTACCTGAATTTCTACTCATGATAAAATTGAGTAGAACTATACACATACATTGTATCAATGTCAGTTTTCTGGTTTTGATATTGTCCTATGGTTATATAAAATAAAACCATTCGGGGGAACTAAGTGAAGGGTACATGAAACCTCCCTGCACATTTTTTCAACTTCCTATGAATGTATAATTATTTAAAAATAAAAAAGATTTTAAAAATTTGAAATGGTTGTCTTTTATCCACAAAAAAGAGCAATTCAATTTTCTCACAACATTAAAGTCTTTTTTTCTGTAAACCACCACTCAGCTGGAATCCACAAGGTTTCCAGTGCTTTGGGACTGGTGGTCAATAGAGCAGCAATCCACTTGGTGACTTAGGTGTATGCAGAGCCACGAAATGTACAAAGTAAGAAACTGTGGTTTCTAAGAAAGCAACAACAGCCAGAAGAATTGTACTGGATAACAGAGCTGTGGTGGGACTTGGCAGGAGGAGATTTGTTTGGAAATATTTGAGGCACACCCTGAGAATACACAGAAATAATTATGGGTTGTGTGGTGGGAAGCATATTTTGGATGTGTTTGTGGTCCTGTATGAGCACGTAGGGGCAAGAGCAGTGAAATGTGTGTTATGTGACCTTATGTAACCTACAGGTTAGTAAGACCTGGGAAAATGGGTTATAAATACAATATGATAAGTCTTATAACATAGTTAGAGTAGAAGTGCTAGGAAATCAGAGAAGAAAGTAACTAATTTTGACTTAGTTTGAGAAAGACTTCATGGAGGAGGTAATATTTTATTTTACAATGTTAGGATTTCATTAGGGAGAAGAAATAGCAGATACAAAGGCAGAGAGATATAAACATGCCTAAGAAATTACAGTTGGGGTGAAGTTTTCAAAGAACATAGAAGCTAGAAATGATACCAAAAATATTATCAGATTATGAAGCCCCTTGTGTGCAAAACTAAGGAGTTTGAACTTTATCCCATAGGTAATGGGGAGCTATCAAAAATTTTTGAGCAAGAGTAATATGTTCAGATTTTTTATTTGGGAAGAGAACCGTGGTGCCAATGTGGAAGATGGATTGAATTTTGATGAAACTGAAAGAAAGACTAGTGAGGAGTTTTGTGAAGTGAATCCATGCCTGAGGAATGAAGTACAAGAAAATCTCATTAGACTGGGTGGACATAACAGACTTACAAATGCTTCAGTGTGAACTTGCATATGGTCAGGCTCTCAGCTCACTAAGTGTCAATATGTGTGTATGCAAGTATATGTGTGTGTTTTAGGAACAGTTTAGAAAAGTGCAGGGTTTGTTGTCATGATTTATGTAATGAAAAGACTAAAAGTGACCTTTAAAAAGTTAGTAATATAGATTGATGCCACCAAGATGGCAGAATAGGAAGCCATGGGCTCTTCTTCCTCCAAAAAACATATCGAATCAACAATAAAACATAGACAGATTCCTTGTGAATTATAATACAGAAACTAATTGAGAAGCTTCTGCACCCCAGGTGAGTGTGAAACCACCCACATTGAAACTGGTAGGAAAATTAGAGACATCCTCTCTCCATAATCCCCAAGCCTAGCACAGGGCCACATAATCATGAAATCCTTATTTCCCTGCTTCCACCTGAGGAGGGAAAAAGTCAAATTGCACATCCAACATCTCAACTTTTTTGTTGTTACCTGAAGAATTAGATTTTATCTTGCATTTCCTGGAGTGTTGATGAGATCCTGCATATGCTGGACCATTAGGGCTACAGAAAAGAAATATGGTAGTTTGAAGTAACACATGGTTACTTGTCACAGCTCCTCCTACTCACTCAACACAGAGTACGTGGATGAAAAACTCAGCTTCCAGATTTTCTCTGGGTAGGAAAAGAGTTTAACCATGTGTCAAATATTACAACTTTTATAGGAGTTGACTGAGGGACTGGCTTCTGTCTCACCTATCTCTGAGGATATGGCATATTCTAGTTGCCTGGGAGCCACTAAGAATTAACACAGCAGTTTGAACTAGCGTGAAGGTTTAAGAGGCCCACAAAAGCTCTGGCCAGGTTGATTGGTGAAGGTCTTCTCCTATACCATGCCAATCCATGAAGACTGAAAGATGTTGTGGTTTTCATTAATGCTTACATATCAGCACAATGAGTTAAGGGAAATGAAGAAACAGGAAAACACAACCCAAACAAAGGCACGAGATGAAACTCTAGAAACTGACCCTTATGCAGCAGAGATAGGTAATTACCTGACAGATAATTCATAATCATAAAAATATTCAATGAGCTCAAGAGAACAGCAGACTAGAGAAAGCACAAGAAACAATCAACAAACTTGGAGACAGTCATTTGAAATTATCCAGTGAGAGAAGCTCAGAGGAGCAAAAAGGAAAAAAAAATTTGAAAAGCAGTGAAAAAAACTTAAAGAACTTACGGGCTTTGTCAAGTGGAACAATATAAGCATTATGAATATCCTAGAAGTAGAAGGGAGGGAGAAATGACCAGAGATTATTAAGAAATAATAGTTGAAATTTTCCCAAATCTGGGGAAGGAAATGGACATCCACATCCAGGAAGCCCAAAAGACTCAAAATAAGATGGACCCAAAGAAATTCTTACCGAGACATAGTATAATCAAATTGTCAAAAGTCAAAAATGATAAGAATTTTTAAAGCAGAAAGATAAGTGACTTGTCACACACAAGAAATTGTCCATATGACTGTCAGTGAACTTTTCAGCAGAAACATTTCAGGCCAGAAACGAATGGGATGATATATTCAAAATCCTGAAAGAAAGAAAGAAAGAAAAAACATCAACTTCCAAACAAGAACCCTATATCCAACAAAGCCTTCTTTTTATTTTAATTTTAATTAATTAATTAATCAATTTTTTATTTCAGCATATTATGGGGGTACAAATGTTCAGGTTACATATATTGTCTTTGCCCCACCCAAATCAGAGCCTCAAACATGTCCATCCCCCAGATGGTGGTCTGTCTTTGAAAATGATATAAAAGTCTTTCTTGGATGAATAGAACCTGAAGGAGTTCATCAACATGAGCCCTGATTTATAAGAAATGCTAAAGGGAATTCTTCAATTTGAGATGAAACACACTAACAGCAACATGATAGCATGAGAAAGCATAAAACCCATTGGTAAAGATAAATATTAATATACAGATGGATGCAGAAATAACGGTGGTGGGTAAATCACTTTTAATTCTGGTAAAAAAGTTTAAAGACAAAGGTACTAAAAATTATGATAACTGACAATACGTTAATAGTAAACGACATAAATAGATGCAAATTGTGTCATCAATAACATAGAGTGAGAGACAGAAGTAAAATGTTGAGTTTGCGTATGTGATTGAAGATAACTTGTTAACAGCTCAAGCTAGACTTTTATGGTAACCACAAAGAAATATCTATGGAAATTATACAAAAGTAAAGAAGAAAGGAATAAAAGCATGTCAGTGAAAAAAACCAATGAAATACGAAGAAGACGCAAGAAAGGAAAAGAGAGACAAAAGAACTAAAAGACAAACAGAAAATAATTATCAAAATGGCAATAATAAATAGAAATACCATTCAATCCAGCAATAGCACTATTAGGCATCTACCCAAAAGAGCACAAAACATTCTATGATAAATACATCTGCACCCGAATGTTTATGGCAGCACAATTCACTATTGCAAGGATGTGGAAATAACCCAAGTGCCTGTCAATCCATGAGTGAATTATTAAAATTTGGTATATGTATACAATGGAATATTACTCAATCATAAGAAATGACGGTGATCTAGAATCTCTTATACTTTCCTGGATTAAACTTAAGCCCATTATTCAAAGTGAGACACCACAAGATTGGAAGAATGGAGCCTACTTGTACTCGCCATCAAATTGGTACTAACTGATCAACACTAGGGTGATCACATGGCAGTAATACTCTCCAGGGATTAGGGGGATGGGGGGGTAAACCTGCAACTAAAGGACACAGGGAGCATTGTAGGGGGGAAGGGCATGCCTTTAACCCTCACTTGGGTGAGGCAAAGACATAAAGTGTAACCATAATGTTTGTACCCTCATAATACCCTGAAATAAAAAATAAACAACAACAACAACAACAAAAAACAAACTGAGAACACTAAAACCTACCTCCTTGGGTTTCAGCAAGTATTAAATATATATAACGCTTGGTATATAGGAAGGCCTTAATCATTTTTTTTTCTCTTTTTCTTAGAAGTCTCAAATTAGATCTCTCCATGTCTCAGGCTACAGAGCTATAATTCCTTTTATGGATCATTGCTCATTTGTTACACTTTCTCATTGTGACTGATTTGGGAGCCTGGTTTATTTTACATTGGTTCATCTGGGCATAGAAAAAAGTGTTTTATCTTCCTGGTATTTATATGTGTGTGTGTGCACATATGCACACTCTTGTTTAAAACCATATTTTCATATGTACTAAATAAATGAATCCTCAAAAAAAAGAATCACTTTAAATATAAACATATTAAATCCTCCATTCAAAAGACATAGAGTGGCTGAATATATTTTTAAAAAACAACATCCAACTATACACTGTCTACAAGACTCAAGTTAGATTTAAGGACACACACAGGCTAGAAACGAAAGTATGGAAAAAGATACTCTATTCAAATGGCAACCAAGGTAGAGAAGAGGTGGGCTACGTTATATCATAAAAAAATAAACTTTAAGTCAAAAACTGTCGCGAGCAAGAAAAAGGACATTATATAATGATAAAATGTCAAGTCACATGTAAGATATAACAATTACAAATATATATGCAGTGAATATCAAAATACCTAAGTATATAAAGCAAACACTGACAGAACCAAAGGGAAAAGTAGATAACAATAACATGATAGTAATAGACTTCAATACTGTACTTCATATAATGGGTAGAACAACCAGAATGAAACAGAAACAGTGGATTTGAACAGCACTGTAGGTCAAATGGATCTAACAGATATATACAGAGCATTCCGCAACCGCAGCAAAATATACATACTTCTCAAGCACGTGTGAAATATTCTCCAAGATAGGTCACATATTAGGTCACATAATCAGCCTTAGAAAAAAGAAAAAAATTGAGATTATACCACGTATCTTTTCTGACACCAGTGGAATGAAAGTAGAAAACAAAAGCAGTAAAGAAAATCTGGAAAATTCACAAATATGTGGAAATTAAACAACACACTACTGATTAACCAATGTATCTAAGAATAAATAAAAAGGAATTTTAAAAAAATATCTTGAGAAGAACAAAAACAAAACATATGAAAAGTTATGGGTTGCAGTAAAAGCAGTACTAAGAAGGAAGTTTAGAGGGATAAAAGCCTACATCAAAAAATTTTAAAGTCATCAAATAAACAATCTAACGTTTGCCTCAAGGAACCCGAAAAAGAAAAATAAATTAATTCTAAAGTTAGAAGAAAGAAGGAAATAAAAATTAGTGCAATTATAAATGAAATAGGACTAGAAAACAACAGGAAAAAATCAATAAATCCAGAGTCGGGTCTTTGAAAAGATAAACAGAATCAACAAATGCTTAGTTAGGTTAACTATGAAAAAAGAGAAAAGACTCAAATAAATCAAATCAGAAATGGAAAAGGTGGCATTATGAGGAATGCCTCAGAAATAAAAAGGATTATGAGAGGCTATTATGATCAAGCATATGTCAACAAATTGGACAATCCAGAAGAAATGTATAAATTACTAGAAACATGCAACCTACAAACATTTAACTGATCAACATGTAAGTGTACATATAAGCAAAACATTTATTGGATGTCGGGCAGGGGGTGAGGGGACGGGCATATGCATACACAAAGAGTGTGATGTGCACCATCCAGGGGATGGACACGCTTGAAGCTCGGACTTGGGAGGGGCAAGGGCAACATACCTAACCTAAACATCTGTACCCCCATAATATGCCAAAATAACAAAAAATTAATCAAGAAGAAATTAAAGGAATAAACAGATCAATAACAAAGGAAGACATTGAATCAGTAATCAAAAACTTCCCAACAAAGAAAAGGCCAGAACCAATGGATTCATGAGAGAATTCTACCAAACATTCAAAACAAAATTAATATCAACTCTTTGAAAATTTTCCACAACAATTGAAGAAGAGGGAGCACTTCCAAACTTATTTTATGAGGCTGGTAGCACCTTGATACAAAAGCCAGAAAAAGATACCAGAAAAGAAAATTATAGATCAATATTCTTGATTAATGCAGATGGAAAAAAATCATCAATAAATTACTCAAAAATGAATTAAACAGTACATTAAAAGTATCATACACCATGACCAAGTGGGATTTATCCCTGGGATGTGAGGATGATTAACATAGGCAAATCAATAAATGTGATGCACCACAATCACAGAATGAAAGATAAAAATCACATAAGTATCTCAGTAGATGCAGAAAAAAAAACACTTGAAAACAATCAATATTCATTCATGATTTAAAAACTCTTAACAAAATAGATATAAAGGGAACCTACCTCAACAAAATAAAACCCATATATAAAAAGCCTACAGCTAACATCATAATCAATGGGGAAAAAACTGAAAGGTTTTCCTCTAGGATCAAGTACAAGGCAAGGATGCTGACTCTTGACACTTTTGGGTGTTCAATATAGGGCTGGAAGTCTTTGTCAGAGCAATTAACCAAGAAAAATAAATGAATCTAAATTTGAAAAGAAGAAGTAAAATTATCTATTTGCAGATGACATTATCATATATTTACAAAATTCTAAACACTCAAAAATAAAAAACCAAACCCAAGTGTTACAACTAATAAATGTATTCAGTAAAGTTGCAGAATGCAAAATCTACATAGAAAATTGAGTTTCAATACAATAACAATGAAATACCCAAAACAGAAATCAAGAAAAACATCCCATTTATAATAGCAACAAAAGAATAAAATACTTAGGAATAAATTTATCCAAAGAGGTAAAATAACTGTACACTGAAAATCATAAAAAATCAATGAAACAAATTAAAGGATACAGATAAATGGAAAGACATTTCATGTCCATGGATTGGAATAAGTGATATCATTACAATGTTCATTCTACCTAAAGTGATCTACAAATTCAATGTGATCCTTATAAACATTTCAAAGACGTTTTTTACAGAAATAGAAAAACAATCCTAAAATTCATGTAAAACCAAAAAAGACCCCAAATAAACAAAGCAATCTTGAGAATTAAGAACAAAGGTGGAGGCATATTGTACCTCCTGATATCAAGCTACATTACAGAGCTATAGCCATCAAAACAGGATAGTCCACTCTGAGTTCTTTGAGGTAACTCCATATTAATCTGCATAATCATTCAGCAATTCCACTACTGGGTATTTACCCAAAGGAAAAAATGACATTCTGTAAAAAAGACAGCTGCACTTAGGTGTTCATAGTAGCACAATTCACAATTACAAAGATGTGGAAACAACCCAAGTGTCCATCAATACATGAGTGGATTAATAAAATGTGGTATATGTATACCATGGAGTACTACTCAGCTGTAAAAAATGATGAACTAATACCCCTTGTACTATCTTGTATGGCCCTGGGACCCAATCTTCTAAGTGAAGTATCACAAGAATGGAAAAACAAGCACCATATGTACCCATGATTAAATTGGTACTAATTGATCAACAGTTATGTGCACATATGGAAGTAACATTCACAGGGCATCAGGCAGGCGGAAGGGGGAGGAGGGGATGGATAAAATCACACCTAATAGGTACAGTGTGTGATGTCTGGGGGGTTAGGCACACTTGTACCTCTGACTTGGGTGGTGCAAAGGCAATGTATGTAACCAAAGCATTTGTACTATCATAATATTGTGAAATAAAAAACAAAAACAGGATGCTCATTACATGAAAACAGACACATAAGCCAATGGAACAGAATTGAGATCCCAGATATAAACCCATGCATATACAGTCAATTAATCTTTGACAAGGGTACCGAGAATGTACAATGAAGGAAGGATATTCTCTTCAATAAATAGTGCTAGGAAAACTGGATATCCACATAGAACAGAATGTATTTGGATCCTCATCATACACTGTACACACATTAAAAAAAATTCAAAATGGATCAAAGACAAATATAAGACCTGAAATCATAAAACTCCTAGAGTCAACAAGGGAAAACCTCCTTGACATTGGTCATAGCAATGATTTTTTTGGATATGACACCAAAAGCACAGACAACAAAAGAAAAAACAGACAAGGGGACTACATCAAACTAAAAAGCTTCTGCACAACAAAGAAAACAATAAACAGAGTGAAAGGCAACTTAAAGAATAGGAGAACATATTTTCAAACCATATATCTGATAAGGGGTTAATATTCAAATTACATAAAGAATTCATATAAATCAATAGTAAGGAAATCCCTAAAGTAATCCAACTCATAAATGAGCAAAGGACCTTAATAGAAATTTTTCCAAAGAAAACATTTAAGTAAATTGCCAACAGTTATATGGAAAGGTATTCAGCATCACTAATCATCAGGGAAATGCAAATCGAAATCATCTAACACCTCTTAGAATGACTATTATTAAAAAGACAAGATATAACAATTGGTGAAAAGGGTGTGGAGAAAAGGGAACCCTTGTACATTGTTCATGGAATGTAAGTTTTTACAGCCACTATGGAAAACAATATGGTGGTTCCTCAAAAAATTACAAACGAAAGTACCATATAATTGATACAGCAATCCCACTTCTGGGTATATATCCAAATGAATTGAAATCAGGATCTTGAAAAGATATCGGCATTCTCATGATCATTGCTGCATTATTCACGGTAGCCAAGATATGAAATCAACTTACATGTACATCAATGGCTGAATGGATAAAGAAAATTTGGTATATATACACAATGGAATACTATTTGACCATAAAAAAGAAGGAAATCTGTCATTTGTGTCAACATGGATGAACCTGGAGGACATTATTTTATGTGAAATAAGACAGCCACAGGAAGACAAATTTCACATAATCTCATTTACATATGGAATGTAAAAAAGTTGAATTCATAGAAGCAGAGGGTAGAAAGGTGTTTATCAGAGGCTGAAGTGAAGGTGGGGATTGGGAAGATATTGGCAAAAGCATACAAAATTTCCATTAGACTGGAAGAATAAGTTCAAGACATCTATTGTACAACACAGTGACTATAGTAAATGACAATGTGACAATGCATTGTATACTTAAAAATTCCTGAGACAGTACGTTTTAGGTGTTCTCAACACACAAAAAAATAAGTGCGTGGTAACATATAGGTTAATTAGCTCATTTAAGCCATTCCACAATGTATACATATATCAAAACATTGTGTTGTACATCATAAATATATGATTTCTATTTTTCAATTAAAAATAAATAAAAATATAAAACTTAAAAATGGAACTACCATATGATCCAGCAATCTCATTTCTGGATATTTATCCAGAATAATTAAATCAGGGTCGTAGAGATATCTGCATTCCCATGTTCATTGCATCACTATTCACAATAGCCAAGATATGGAAACAATCTAAATGTTCATCAGCAGATGAATAAATAAAGAAAATGTGGTATCTACATACAGTGGAATATTATTAAGTCTTAAAAAGAAAGAAAACTTTGACACATGCTACAATATGGATGAACCTTGAGGACGTCATGCTAAGTGAAATAAGCCAGTCACAGAAGGACATATATTGCATGATTCTACTTATATGAGATATCTAAACACTCAAAATCATAGAAAGAGAGAGTATAATGGCAGTTGCCAGTGGCTGGAGAAAGGGTGAAATGAGGAGCTGGCAATAAACAATAATATAAAGTTTCAGTTATGTAAGATGAATAAGTTCTAGAGATCTGCTACACAACATTGTGTCTATAGTTAACAATACTGTACTGTACACTAAATATCTGTTCAGAGGGTAGATTTCAGGTTAAGTGTTGCTACTATCATAAAATAAAAGTTAAAAAGAAGTACTCTTTTGCCCCACAACCATATAAGTTGGTATATGTAATACAATTCTCTTAGGTCATTTTTAAAAGTTAACAAAAATTATACCAAATTCATTACTGTACCAGATGGCTCAGCGTGCCTATAAAAACAACTGCAGTTGATCCATCATTCATTTGGAAGCAGTATAATGCAACAACTAGGTACATCAAATCTGGAGTCCTTTTGTCTAGACTCAAACCTCAGATCTACAACATCAGGCAATTTAATTAATCTGTGAGTGCCTCAGTTTTCTTATCTGTAAATGGGGACAATAATAAACCATAAGATTAACATGTTTATTAAATACGTTAATGCATAAACAGTGCCAGGCACATAGCAAGCAGGCCATAAATGTTAGCTACTATAATTAGTGGTCAGTTTTTGCACTATGTAATTATTTGAGTGAAACACTTTACACCCCTAACCATGTTCCCAAATATATCTTATCTTTCCACTGAAATCCTTAATCTTTCTCTGGCACCCATTTGATGAGATACTGCCTTTCTTGCTTACTTACAACCAGTTGTAACCTTACCTTATATACCCCACTGAAGGACCCATTCACTTCAACATTCCCTCTGATGATGTCAGCTGGAACAAAAATAAATTTTATACAGACTTCAACTTCAGGTGGCACATGTGTAAGGAGGTTCCCCAGCACATTGGGTAAAATCCACTGACAGGCTGGGCACGGTGGCTCACGCCTGTAATCCTAGTACTCTGGGAGGCTGAGGCAGGTGGACTGTTTGAGATCAAGAGTTCGAGACCAGCCTGAGCTAGAATGAGACCCCGTCTCTACTAAAAAAATACAAAAGAAATTAATCGGACAACTAAAAATATATAGAAAAAATTAGCCGGACATGGTGGCTCATGCCTGTAGTCCCAGCTACCCAGGAGGCTGAGGCAGGAGGATCACTTGAGCCCAGGAGTTTGAGGTTGCCGTGAGCTAGGCTGATGCCACAACACTCTAGCCAGGGCAACAGAGCCAGACTCTGTCTCAAAAAAAAAAAAAAAAAAACCACTGATAGGTAAATTTAAACCAATGTATGCCTCTTAGAGTATGGGCTCTGAGCTCCCAGTTACAACTCAAAAAAAAAAGGATTTAAAAATTACTACAGAACACTCCTTGAAGAGATTGGCTCAGAGAGGGCTTCTGGCCTATAGTACTGGAAAAAATTTTAAAAATTTATTCTTTCCACATACAAAACTGTAGACATTTCTGTCAAAATTAAACATGAAATTGGTTGCCATACTTCAAGAAAAATGGAACAACTGGAGAAGATGCTCATGAAGACAATTAAAATGATTACAATAATGAAAAGTAATCGGAAAATGATATAGAGAAACCATGGCTGAAAGGGGCTATTAGAAAAATCTCTTACATTCTAAGAGCAATGAATAAGGTGAATATCATAATAAATAAACATTTACTGAGCCCTTATATATCAGGCACTTTGTCTACATTACCTCATTTTATTTTCCTCATGGAATCATTATTATCCCCATTGTACCAATGAGGAAACTGAGGCTTACAGTGGTAAAAGAGCTTTGTTAAGAAAAAAAAAAGATGACAAGAGTAATGTGGTTTCAAACTTAGACAGCTTGGCTCCAGAGTCTACAATCATAACCACTGTGCTATACTCCCTCCCATACTACTTGGGAGGAGGACAGAGTTATTCATTAACTTTAGGATTTGCTAAGTTAAATAAAAGTGTTAAAAATTTACATATGATGACTTAAAAAGACAGGAGTAGAATGTAAAACTTACAGAACAGTAAGGCAAGAGAATAATTGGAATAAAATAAATTCCCTCCATCCAAAAGAAATCAAGGAATGAGGGGGAAAAAAAGATTAGTGTACAAAAAAAGGGAATAGAGGAAGAACAAAACTAGATTGTAGGCCGGGCGCGGTGGCTCATGCCTGTAATCCTAGCACTCTGGGAGGCCGAGGCGGGAGGATTGTTTGAGCTCAGGAGTTTGAGATCAGCCTGAGCAAGAGTGAGACCCCATCTCTACTAAAAATAGAAAGAAATTAATTGGACAACTAAAAATATATAGAAAAAATTAGCTGGGCATGGTGGCACATGCCTGTAGTCCCAGCTACTCAGGAGGCTGAGGCAGGAGGACTGCTTGAACCCAGGAGTTTGAGGTTGCTGTGAGCTAGGA
>CAUYSK010100782.1:0-50816 GCA_963575035.1 Avahi laniger
TGCAGATTATTTTTTTTTTTTGAGACAGAGTCTCACTGTGTTGCCCGGACGAGTGCCGTGGCGTCAGCTTACCTCACAGCAACCTCAAACTCCTGGGCTCAAGCGATCCTCCTGCCTTAGCCTCCCCAGTAGCTGGGACTACAGGTGTGCGCCACCATGCCCGGTTAATTTTTTTTTTCTATATATTTTTAGTTGTCCAATTAATTTCTTTTTATTTTTAGTAGAGGCGGGGTCTCGCTCTTGCTCAGGCTGGTCTCGAACTCCTGAGCTCAAACAATCCGCCCGCCTCGGCCTCCCAGAGTTGCTAGGATTACAGGCGTGAGCCACCGCGCCCGGCTTGAGTGCCAACTTAACATTCAAAGGAAATGCTTGCAGGAGTGTTTCGAATTTTGGATCTTCACATCAGGGATGTTCAACTAGTGAGAACATATATAATGAAAATATCCCAAAATCTGAAAAAAATCTGAAATCTAAAACACTTCTGGTTCCAAGCATTTTGGATAAGGGATATTCAACTTGTAGTTGTTACATTTTTAAAGGGTTACAAAAACAAAGAAGAATATGTGGCAGAAACCTTATGTAACCAGCAAAGCCTAAAATATTTTCTCACTGGTCCTTTACAGAAAAGAGTTTGCTGACTTCTACTACACATAACTGATTTTAGCCCTGAAAGATGGTCTTTCACAGTTATAAATGAAATGTTGAGTGGGTTCTTTGAGATAACCTGGAAATCGAATTACCATTTATAAACTTCCTATGGAGAATGTGGGAATGTGGTAGCTCAATAAAATTGGGAATATCCATCTTTAGCAATGGCAAGTCACCCAGGGAAGTGCATTTCACTTCATAAATATGCTACCTTGGCTGGGCTTGGTGGCTCAGCCTGTAATCCCAGTACTTTGGGAGGCTGAGGTGAGATGATCACTTGAGACCAGCAGTTCAAGACCAGTCTGGGCAACATAGCAAGACCTAGTCTCTACCCAAAAAAAAAAAAAAAGCTACCGTGACTGTTCAACGGCTTCCTAGCATGTAGATATCTCTTCATGGGAAAGGGAAATTAGCAGTTCAAGGAATAATTCTTGTTCTTAGAGAAGAGACCTATTTTGCCCCCTAAATGAACTATCCATTAGTTTAGTTCATTAGTTGGATATTACAAACTCAGAGAAGGTCTGCATTTCCTTGCTTTTTCCTTTATACTTTTCTATGTTGTTCTGCTTAGGACTTAAAAACAAAGCACATTCCAGTAAGGATGATATTGAGGTTCCAGTGCCAGATGTAAAGTAGAATTTGTAGAAACAATTTTCCTAGACTGGCTATAGGTTGCCCACCTAGCCCATACCTGTGGGGTTTTCAAATGGAATGTTTACTTCTAGTTTGCTGGAAGGAAATCTTGGTAAGTGAAGAAACAAGAACAAAGTTCCTTTTGCATTATATGTGGATGATGCGAGTACAGGTATCTAAGCTAAGGGAACTAAATCAGTGTCCTATCACATCTTCAGTTCTCACAGATGGACCATGCACTAATGGAAAGTAACAGAGTTATTTGAATATTTCATTTCTTAGTATTTACCTGATGCCATTGATTAATTTAACAAATATTTATAAATTTATTTATAATAATTATTTAATTTTAAGGAACTATGGGATAAATACAGACATATAAAGTACAAGAAAACACATTAGTTAAGACAGACTACAGACAGAGTGACTATAGGTCCCAGTTTGCTCACAACCATCCCTGACAGGACCATTCCTATTGTCCCACAATAATCATTAATAGTCAAAGTGTCCTGATTTAGACACCAAATTATACGGTCACCCTTTTTATAGAACTATTCAGGTTATCCTTCCTAAACTCTATGGGGAATAGTATACAATTCGGAGTTATAAACTATTTTCTTCAGGAGCAATGGTCAATGTCACTAGTGAAAGTGTCAAAATGAGAAATTTGCCTTCATAAGGTTTTATAATTTCTAGCACTGCACATATACAGACTTAACTCATAAATAATAAATAAAACTAGGATATTAGGGCAAAATATTCTATGCCAGCTTAGGAGTCTAGAACCAAATCTGAGATAGGAGGCATACTCTGGTAATAGTCCATTAGGATGTGAGTGGGTGACTCAGGGTAGATCAGGAACAGACTAAACTCCTGGCACCCTTAAATCTTTTCTCTGCTGACATTATCAACTCTACACATTCTAGAAGGAAAAAAAAAGTCAGATGCTACCATAGCCTAAGTCATAAAACATGGAAAAACAACCCCAAACAAAAGACAGTACATCATAATCTTGCCAACAAAAGTCTGCCTACACTGTCCCACAAATGGTTCAACAATGTCTAAAAATAAAAGGGCAGCTTTTTCTTTGTCTATTCTTTTGAAAGACTTTCTTCTCAAAAGTCTTCAATGGTTGCCTTAAAAAAATTTGGTTGAAAGTGCAATATTCTAGATGAAAAAAATTCCAATGGACTTTAACTTTTTAAATCATTTTCATTTACTGAGTCCCTATAAAAGTATTTTTTTAAAAGTCCAAATATATACCTTAACAAAATATACCCTTGGCAATTAACTGCTGATTATGCTACAGAAATTGAATGAAGTCTTTAAAATTTGGCTTTGCTAATTTGGATTCATTAAGTTAGGATTGTGATAAATAAGGTATAGTACTTTCTTCAAGCCTACTTTAGATGTACTTTAAAACAACTTTTCTTTACAAGTTTTCAGGGTTTTACAATAATGTTATATTTTGTTTAGATGATTCAAGACTATAGACTCCAGAAATTAAGGATCCTTTGAAAATATTTTCAACTTCTAAGTACAGTAATTATTGTATGTTGTAGATCTAAGGTTAGGATATTATATACTGTAGGCTTTTGTACATTTTAATTTATAGTAACTTTCCTCAGGTTACTACCATAAATTTATATGGCTAGTGCCCACTACACATCAGGCACCACATTAAGCCTTTACCCCTAGACCAGGAGTTCTCAACCAGAGGTAATTTTGTCCCTCAGAGAGCATCTGGCAATGTCTGGAGGCATTTTGGCTGCCAAACACTACTGGCATTTAATGGGTAGAAACCAGGGATGGTGCTAAATGTTCTACAATGCGCAGGTCAGCCCCTCACAAATAAGAATTATCCGGCCCAAAATGTTAATAGTGACGCTCTGAGAAATCCTAATCCTAGACATTTGTAATGGTGTTACAAATATACTGGCAAAAGTAGCTGTTGTTAAAACTTGTTTAGGTTTTTTTTCAGCTGAAAAACATAACTGTATAAGAGGAAAAGGAAGAAAGAGGGAGTCTTTTTGATGGACAGTTTAAACATCATTGTTTCTTTAAACTAGGGACTCCTGGGAATAATATGAAATGTTATTTCCACCCTGCTATATGACAAGAAATGTTAAGATTTCCAGAATAAAACAATCATACCTTTTTAACTGCTATAATATATCCTTCTTCTTGAAACATTTTGAAAAATTCACACATGAATGTCTCTTTGAAACTTGACTAAGAAAAAACAAACACAAAATTTTATGTGTTAAACAGAGAAGTAAGAATATAATGAACTGTATTTTTAAGCTGAGGATTAAGGCCTAAAAGGATTCAATATTTCCAGAGAGTTATAGGGCTTGGAGCTTCTGAAGACTTCTTTCAAAGCTGTTAGATGATTATGGCATAGACAAACCGATGAATAGATCACTCCTTCATCTTCTTACTAGAGTGGTTCCTCCTCTTAGGTTTATCAGTTTAAATGAAACTGTCCTCTTTAACAGGTGACTAGGATGCAATATCTACCTAAAAGACAGCTATTGTGTCTGTATATATGTATTGTTCAGTATTGTTTTCTTTTTAATTTGGAAGAAGGTAAGTGAAGAAGAAAGGATCATAGATATAACAGCATTCAAAAGTGTGAAAACAAAATAAAAGATGTAAAGACTTACCTTGCTTTTAGATAGACTTCCCCAGCTTCCCAAAGTTTGAATGGTTTTGGAGATGAGAGTTAATGTTCTAATTGTCTGTGCATCCTAAAGAATGTAAAAAAGACCAAAAACTCCTGTTAAGTTTTCAAGAAATATAATTTGTATAAAAAGTAGAATTGAGTGAATGGGCTACATTGTTCTAAAACAGTGACTCAAAAAAGTTCATTCAAACTACCAACATAGTTAAAATCTAGCTAAGGTTGGGTAAAACTCACTGGACTAAGGAATTAAGAGATTAAAGAAACCATATGTAATTGACAATTCCTCCCAAAGTAATTTTATTTAATGATGTTTTACTTCTTTTTTTTTTTTTTTTTTTGAGACAGAGTCTCACTCTCTTGCCTGGGCTAGAGTGCCGTGGCATCATCCTAATCATCCTAGCTCACAGCAACCTCAAACTCCTGGGCTCAAGCGATCCTCCTGCCTCAGCCTCCCGAGTAGCTGGGACTACAGGCATGCGCCACCATGTCCAACTAATTTTTTCTATATATTTTTAGTTGTCCAATTGATTTCTTTCTAATTTTAGTAGAGATGGGGTCTCGCTCTTGCTCAGGCTGGATGTTTTACTTCTTAAAGTCACACCTTGATCAATATTACAGATAAATAAGTTGTTTAGTACAGTATTGTAAATTGGATTACCTGACAAATTATATTCACTTTCGGGATGTCAAAGGCATCTACCTTTTTCTACCATATACCTTAAAATGTCAGTTTTAAGTTTTCCAAATTTTATGTGTTCAACTTACCTCTCCAAGCATATTCAATATTTTATATGGCTTATGAAATCAACTCTTGTCACCATGGAAGCAAAGACCCAAATGCATCTTAGGAAATGAGAAGTCACCCAGTTCATATAGAATCTTACCAGGGGCAACTATTTGGGTCATTATCCATGGCATTTTTCAGGCCTGTCTGCCTGAAAGAAGTAAATGTAAATAAAATTGACTAAATAGTGTTCCCTCATGAGCCCTTGTTCCTTCTTCCTTTTTTTTTTTTCTGTTCAATTGAGGTATAATTTCCATACAGTGAAATGAATAGGTCTTAAATGTATAGCCTGTTGAGTTTTCACCAATCCATACATCTGTGTAAACAACTCTTTTATCAAGAAAGACATAGACCATTTTTCTTTGTCTTAGGGATTCAAGTAAACAGTATCTTCTATCTAAAGACATACCCAGAAAAACTTAGATACAAAAAGCTTTAGTTTAGTTTTTGGTAGACATTTCTTAGTATTTTAGTATCCCCACATTGAAAACAGGCAATGAATGTGAAGGGGAAGAGATGATCAGGATCTAAGGCAATCTGGAAAAGAAGGAATATTTGGGATATGATCCTTATGATAATATTTATGAAACAGTTACACACCTAAATTAAAATTATTCAGAAAATATTTTAGCTAGAACCTCTGAGATTTCATTATATCTATAAAAGGTCCCTACAATTCTCTGTCTTTGAAGAAAATAGGATTTTTAAAGATGTGCTAGTAAACTGAATTTCACCAAGACTTTCCCGTTCAAATTTTATTTTAAATTTAGTGTTTCAGGTCACTACTTCAAAACAAAAAAGAACAGAGCATATTTTATACAGTTTCTGCACATCAGAGGTTTGTTTACATGGCTCTGACTACTATCTGAAAATCACATCATTCAGATACTGTTGATTTCCTGGTGTAATCGAAACATAAGCTGTACTAAATTTTCTCCTGCCACCATCTGCCACCATAATTTTTCATTGGTGACTCTGCCTTTCATGGATGACTGTGACCTTAGTTATCTGGCAGCCTGGCACCAGTACTTAGTGGATATTATATAGCATTTATTAAATTCGACTGAAATGTTCAATTTCTCACTTCAAAATAACCTGGTATACATTTACATGTCCTATTTTCTCCTTACATTAAACAGCACAGGAAATTGCTGTTATTTGGCTATTTTTGATCAAAATAAAACAATTTCATGTGGTCCATATGACTCAACATAATATTTCAAAGGAACAGCTATTCTTTTTTCCAAGGCTAATCCCATTATTTTTTCTCTTGAAGATATTCTTTCTGCTGAGTGCAGTGGCTCGCGCCTGTAATTCCAGCTACTCGGGGGGCTGAGGTGGGAGGATCACTAGAGGCCAGGAGTTTGAGACCAGTCTGGGCAATACAGCGAGACCCTGTCTCTGCACCTGCCCCCCCGGCCAAAAAAAATTAGTCACTGTGGTGTTGCACACCTGTAGTCAGTCCTAGCTACTCAGGAGGCTGAAACAGGAGGATTGTTTGAGCCCAGGAGTTTGAGGCCGCAGTGAGCTATGACTGTGCCACTGTATTCCAGCCTGAGCAACAGAGAGAGGTCCCATCTCTTAAAAAACAAAACGAACAAAAAAATCCAAAAAGATATTCTTTCTGACTCCTTCAGGATATCAATATGGCATTTGTAAGCCCCCTCCTCTCTTTAATTTCTCCCTTTCTGCTGGTCTCTTCCCCTCCATTCACAGGTTTTCCCAGTTTAGGAAAGGACTCATCATGTGACAAGCTCCCTTTCTGAGCTACCACCTTTCATTCATCAGTTACTGAGTATCTACTTGTCCTAGAAACTGTGCCATGTGCTTGAGATACAAAAACTGAAAAAGATCCAGCCTTTCTCTTAAGGTATCGATAATCCACATGCAAAGATTATAAAGCAGTATGACAAATGCCGTGACAGAGAGAGCCACGGGATGATACAGGCACATGTAAGAGAGGCATGTAACCCAAACTAATGGGTTAGAGAAGTCTGCCTTGGCTGGGTCTTAAAGGAGTTATCAGTGAGAGAAAGGGGGACAGAATGAGAAGGTTGGTCCAATCCTTTTGTTTCTCTCACCATGAAACTTCTCAAACGAGTGATCTACTATGTCAACGTTAACATAATCCATATTTTAAAATTAGTGTTTTTTTAAAAAATTATTCATTCATATATATGTGTACATGCTTGAATTTGCCCATGTCTTTTTGCAGCAGGGCAAGCTCACTTTTGATATATTTCCTAGGTAAAACTGCATTTAACTACTTATTCTTTAATCTTCTGCAATCTGATTTTCTTCTCTTCTACTCTACTAAAACTGGTTTCTCAAAATTCAAAGACCATCTAAATATAAAATCGAACAACCTTTAATCAGTTCTCTTCCCCAACCGCTCTGCAACCTTCGATACTGATCTTGACAATGTTATCACCTCCAGGTCATTGAGGTCATTCCCTGCTTTCAGTTTCTTTGGTACTAATGCCAAAGAAAAATGCTAATATTTGGTACCAATCAGGTGCTAGTTTTATTTTCTTTAATTATTTTTTTTCAGTGTAATCAGGTACTTTTCTAGATTTATGTATGTAGTATTTTTTAGATTGTAAATCTTATGTGTTTGTCCTGTTTCCCCAATTAGATTGAAAGGTTCTTAAAAAGCAGGGATAAAAGTAGAGATAAAAGCGAACAAAATTATACGACAGTTTTGAAGTAGTCCTTCTGGTACATACTGATTGGAATACAGTGACCTCCAATGCAGTTTGTGGTTAGAAGGATTTTATTTCAACATCTGTTACAGGAATATGCAAATCCTAGTCTGAAAACAAAGCAAAGTCACAAGTTCAGAGGTAGGAGTTCTGTTTATGTTGAGAATGCAGCTACCAAGCTTTCATTGCTCCAGAGTTCTGTACAGCTTTAGAAACGCAGCAACAGAAAAGACAGCCTTGTGAACAAAAGGACACTGACCCGCTCTCTGCTGTGGCTACTCAGACCATTTATCCTTTGGCAAGAAAGGGTGTGCTGCTGCCACTGCAACGTGGTTCTACTCAGTTCTCACAAACTTAAATGAGTGGCAATGTTGTGCAGCTGTCCAGAAGGATGAGCTGGCATTCAGAAACCAGTTTAAAATCCACGTGTCTTCCCTACACTACGTTATTCCATGAGCAAACTCCTCTCCACAGCGAGTTTCCTTACAGAGCATCTTACTCATCACTGAATCTCCGCTGCTGTGCATTATGTTTTGACACATTATAGGTACTTGAACATCTGCCTGCATAAGAGGTTGGAAGGAGCAGGGTTAAGCTCACAGACTGTGAAGACTGATTGAGTTAGAATCCCAGTTTAATCCAGTTCAAATTACGTAAAATCGAATTATAATTTATTTGTTGTGTGAGCTTGGAGAAGTTACTGTATTGTGATTTTTTTTTATCTGTAAATGGGGATGATGACAGAATTTACCACATAGCGTTCCTAGGAGGACTAAATAAGTTAAAACACATGAAGTAGTTAGAACAAAGTCCAGTACTGAAGTAAGCACTAAATAAATGTTGGCTATTATTATCTGTTATACAAATCAGCAACTAAAAACAATTATATAGGATTATAAAATATTTGGAACATAAAAGGTTAAAGAATCAGCAAAAATACACTATATGAGAAGGAATCTCATTAATTATATATATAGTAAAAATAATAAAGAATTTTAAATATTAAGAAAACATGTTGGCTGGGTGCAGTGGCTCACGCCTGTAATCCTAGCACTCTGGGAGGTTGAGGGGGGTGGATCGCTCA
Source organism: Avahi laniger (assembly GCA_963575035.1). Classification (NCBI taxonomy): domain Eukaryota; kingdom Metazoa; phylum Chordata; class Mammalia; order Primates; family Indriidae; genus Avahi; species Avahi laniger. The sequence goes on from CAUYSK010100782.1 coordinate 8,538, forward strand.
AGGTCAGGAGTTCGAGACCAGCCTGAACAAGAGCAAGACTCCGTCTCTACTAAAAATACAAAGAAATTAGCTGGACAACTAAAAATATATGGAAAGAATTAGCTGAGCATGGTGGCGCATGCCTGTAGTCCCAGCTACTCGGGAGGCTGAGACAGAAGGATCACTTGAGCCCAGGAGTTTGAGGTTGCTGTGAGCTAGGCGGATGCCACAGCACTCTAGCATGGGCAAGAGAGCCAGGCTCTGTCTCAAAAAAAAAAAAAGAAAATGAAAACATGTAAACCTATGCAATGGAGATTTAAATTTTAGTAATCAAATAGGACTGTAGAATAAACAGATTATGTATGCTTTAAAAAAATTTAAATCTATTTACAGTATCACTTCATGTGAATAACAAGTAAAAGTATGGAGACATCAAATTATGTTCCAATAAAAATTCCTACACTTTTCAAAAAAGAGCCTCTTCAAATTTCTGTGAAATTTAAAAATAGCTGCAAGATTAAACCATTTTAATAAATTAGGAAAGCAGGTTCTATTTAAAAAAAAAAACAAATCTAAACCTATAACTAATGGAAAAAAAAATCATTGTATTATAGAAATTTAAAAATATACGTAACAGCAGAGGGACAAATACAATAAATCTCCTTTGTATTCATCACCAAGCTTCAACAATTAACATTTTATCACTAGTGTAGTATCTTTTAACAATAATGAAAAATAGAATTTTTAGCCTCATGTGAAAGACAGAAATGGCCAAGAGAAATGCTGAGTAAATTTAAGTATCAGTTATAAGAAAACATGGCCAAGTGAAATTGGCTTATTTTACCTTTTCATCTTTATAAAAATAAATAAAAATGGAATAAAGCTTTGAGAAGAACAAACACTTACTGGATGATGAGGTCGCAAATGAAAAGTATGAGGTGATACTACGGCTACAGCAAAGAAACGAAGAAATACAAAGCTGCTCACTGCAGAATATTGGACATGAGGGTCATCTGCAGAAAAAAATGGTGAAATGTCATGCACAAAAACACTAAATTGAAAATCAAAGATGATAAAAATAAAAAATATATAAAAAATGTAAACTAAATAGGAGAGCAATACAATTTGTCTAGTAAGAACTGAGTTGATGAAATGATAGTAATGGTTATGACTAAACTAAAAGAAAAAATCCTATGACTAAAAAAAAAAAACCCAAAAGAAATAATAAAGAAAATAAAAGGCAAAGCTGCTAGGTTTTCAGAAATATTTTAATTTGAAAAATACCTCTTTCCTAATCTGCAAGAAGAGACTCCTGGAATTACAACAAAAATAAAAGCAGTATCTAGCACTACCTAGTGGTACCACTGAATCCCTTAAGACTAGGATACAAGATTGCTTTCACTTTTAGGTCATTTCAACTTTCCCCTAAAAATCTTGATAATATCAAAGTTTATGCAATAAACATAATTAGGCAGAAATTTTTACTTTAAAAAAGCTATCAATATTCCCTATAAAAATGCAGATGAACTGAACACTCCTTGTGGCTTTGATCATTCACCTATACCCTTTGTTTCAGGCTGGAGTCAATACTTCACCTAATGATCAGATGGTGGAGAAGCAGATGGTAAGGGAAAGAATCTCTGGGTTTGGTATGAGTTTTAACTCTTTTAAGTCTTTCAATAGGTAACCACTGACAAGTCATTTAATTTGTTGCTCTTTTATAATACTTGCTTTTCACCAGCTGCCTACCCCCACCCCATTCCACCTCCATCTCCCCAGAACAGGAAGAACAACAAATGAGAGAATATAAAATATTTTATGGCAACAAAACAGTCACCACTGTAATCTACTGAGGATATGAAGACATTAATATTTAAGCCAACAAAAAGATACTTAAGGAGATATATTTGCATTTATAAAAAAATACAGTGTATTTTCAGTCATTTATATAAATAAGAATTAAACAGCTAAAGCAGATTTAAGGCCAAGATCACTGGTTAGTGTAGAGTACAGTGGTTAGTAGCACGTGTTCTGGAGTAGGCCAAGAGCAGGTTTGAGACCCTGCTGGCCATGTCGTCTTCATAAAGTTACTCAACTTCTCTAAATCTCAGTTTAATTATCTATCTAATGGGAGCAGTAACTACCTTGTGTGGTGTTGTGAAGATGAAAGGAGGAGATAATGCAGGCTTGCACTGTGCCTGTTCACTAAGTAGTCAATGTGGTTATCAAGACCTAACTATTTAAAAACATAATTTCAATCAGTACTTCACCTTTCCATGTGTTAGTATCTTTGATCTTATTTTTGTTATGAAGCCTAGATTTAGTACACTTATTTGAAGTTAACTGAGTCTTTACTATAATTAGCAAAGACATCTCGATCTTAATTTATCTACATGTTAGTTAAACAACTCAGCCCCACCACTTTAATATTGGATAAATTTAGCAGTAAACAGCTAATGGGCAGTTAGCTGTACACGTGTGCATGCATGTGAACACACACACATATAAGAACATGATAAAATAGCAAAATCTCTTGAGATGGTTACAGAAATAAATTTACAGTTTCGTATAGCTGGTTAAGACTGATGATTTAGTAGCTGCCTTACCTTACCAACCCCACTCCGCGTTATAGGCAGATCTCAAAAGACAGCAACAGCAAGTTTATTTACTTATCAGAGATGCATTAAAATTAGCATAATTCCAAGTACTGATGGTAAGAGATAGTAACTCTGAATTTTATGAAATGCTTCTACGCAAAACGTGGACATAGCTACTTTTTCAAAATTAAATATGCTAGTTACTGATATATGTACCTCAAAATTCTATGTATGTTGCAATAGAAATGTTTCTAATGTCTAAAATCGTTTCTGTAAAAATATCTCACCACCAAAACCTTAGTATTCTCAAACTGTTAAATCTAGTCAATTGTGTGAAACTAAAGATTCCCATTTGAATGCATGCAACTAGAAGCATCTAGTATAAATGTTTACTTATTTAATGTTATAGTTCTACATTTTTGCCTTTCTTAAATCTAACGGTGATTTTGATTTGCTGTTTGTATAAAGTTGCCATTATATTGAAATAAAGTGGAATATGTTTTTGAGATTATAAGAAATATCAGATTCATATGAAAAAGCTAGATTCATTTCGAAAAACTAAAGACTGTATCTATAAACCTCAAACATTTCACACAAACCAAATATACAATTAATACCTATAAAAAATCAAATTTGGAAACAGAAATGGCTTGTTTAGTAAAACAAGGCACTTACTAGGAAATCTCTGAGTAGCGATTTGCCTTAGAGAATAAAAGATATCACACATTACAGTGGGGCAGCTCATACTTGATTTTACAATTGTACTGAATAACTTGTCTACATAGTAGCGCAGATTCTCCTGCAGGATTTAAAAAGGTAAACATTAAGATTTTAACTTTCGCACATCTTCAAAAGCCTTTATGAAAAAATATGTAATGAAAATAAGATTTATTAGGTAGTCACTATCTAGTATTTTCTAAAGTCCTGCTTCCCTTTTCCAAACTCATTCAGTTAAAGCAGTGGTCCCCAACCTTTTTGGCACCAGGGACTGGTTTCATGGGTGACAATTCTTCTACGAACTGGTCGGGGGAGGTAGTGGGGTAGTGATGGTTTCGGGATGATTCAAGCATATTACATTTATTGTGCAGTCAAAACTCTCTGCTAATAATAATCTGTATTTGCAGTCGCTCCCCAGTGCTAGCATTACTGCCTCAGCTCCACCTCAGGTCATAAGGCATTAGATTCTTATAAGGAGCGCACAACCTAGATCTCTCACATGTGCAGTTTACAGTAGGGTCCACGCTGCTATGAGAATCTAATGCCACTGCTGATCTCACAGGAAGCAGAGCTTATGAAGTGATGCGAGGGATGGGGAGTGGCTGTAAATACAGACAAAGCTTCGACAGATCACCCCGCTGACCTCCTGCTGGGAGGCCTGGTTCCTAACAGACCAAGGACTACTACTGTCCATGGCCTGCAGGTTGGAGACCGCAGACTTAAAGGATAATTTACATACTGCCCTAATATAGTAAGTTAGATTTAGAATTGCTAGACGTAACAGGTGAATATATGAATAAATCTCACAAGAAGCAACAGGGAATAAAATGATCCAAAGGGAAATCAAGGAAATAACTTGAATATACAAGCGCAAGGACATTGTGACACTGTAATCCACTGCAATGAAAACTTGCAACCCTAACGCAATCACTGTTTTCCCAAAGGCAACTGAAAGTACTGATTGACCACGTCATTGTGCCACTTAGCCTGATCTGTTTGATCCCACAGGAATAGCCAGAATGGGGGCTGCAACTAGATACAGCCTAAATCCATTATTGTCATTAGAGCCAAAAAGAAATAATTAAGAACAAAAATAAAGTGAAACCACTGAGGAAATAACATTGTAAAATCTAGTCCCAGGAAATGCTGCTAATAATAAAGGCTTATGTAAAGAATAAACAAACAGCACTGCTTCCCTCCAGATAACATTATTACAACGTAAGTGGGAGACAGGTACACAATTAAGACCAATTTTAATGCAGTTATAAATATGATAAGAACTTACTTTATTATTTTCAACATTATCTCCTTCTTTCAATTTAATAGGATCGATTTCACAGGATTTTGAAGATTCACATATCTGGAAAATAAATTTTTCAGTTAATATTCTTTTCTAAATAATTTGACAAAATGAAAATAACTATTATTTTTCTGATAGTAAGTTAATTATAAAAATTAAAACTGTAACGAAGTTTAAAATCCTCGTCCAGAGATATCTTATATAATATATACAACTTTCTTTAAAAACTATACCAAAAAGTATTTATATTCAAAACTCTAGCTAAAATAGAAATCCGTAACAAAGAAATAATTATGTATGTTACACTACAATGTGCCCTTTTAGTAGAAATTCATTGATATAAAAGTAAATAATTTATTTCTAAAGTGCTCAGCCTTATTTTTTTCAGTAATACATGAATGGATATATCATTCCCATCAGTAGATCATTTGATGAAAGAGTCACTATAGTAAGGCCACGAACTATCATTACTGGAGACATACTGTGTACCTCATCCAGAATGGGTTTTAATGTTACTTTCAGGTAGTGCCCTCCCACTATTTTCATCATCTCATCCAGACATCGGGTAGCCAAGGAATTTCCTCTAAAGATTGTGTTTGCATCTCTGAAATAGAAATAGAAATAGATGAAACCAAGGGTAGTAAACAAAGGCTATGAGACTGACAATATGAGATATTTGACTTTGGTCATATATATGACTTTAGTAATTTTTACCATCTATTTAAAAGCTTGCTGTCATTAGGTTTTTCAAACTTACCAAAAGTATGTGAAAATCAGTTTAAGAAAGAATAAAATCACATTTATGAACCAAAAAGGTGGAGTATATGTGTACATATATGTGTATATATAAAACAAGTGTTAGAATATAATGGGAATAGGAAGTCACTATATTGCTTTTTAGAATGTCATTCACGTGCACATAAAAGTGATACGTAATCAATAGAAAAAAAAAACTTCTGCTATGGTGTTTTGTGATATGTGAATCATTACACTAAGAAGCAGATTAGTAACAAAGGAAATTTCATTACTGAGTAAAAAAAATCCTTCATTAATTGTTATCCTTATGGTTGGTGAATACATTTTGATAACTTAAGGAACTACCCTTTAGGGGCGGGGGGCAAGGGCAACATATGTAACCTAAACATCTGTATCCCCATAATATGCTGAAATTAAAAAAAAAAAAAAAAAGAACTACCTTTTGTTTCTTGCCTTTTGTTTCAGCCTACTGTATGGTAAGGATGGTCAATACAGAAGAACTCAGACTATAAAAACAATTTGTCAAACTAAGATATAATTTCAATAATATGAAATTAATACTTAATAAAATATAACTCTTACTGTGTATCCTTCAAGTCTAATTCTGCCACAGCAGTGGCAAAAGGAACAAGTTTATCATGGTGCAGCAGCAATCGTACAAGAGGCAAAACAGCATCATTTTTATCTCGACATATTTCACCCAAAATGTAAGCAGCTGAGGCAGATATTGGCTAGAATGTAGAAAAGTGGAAAACAAGCACAAAATCAAGGAAACATGATTAAATGTTTAATCACTAACCTGTAATTAAAATATGTTCATGAACTAAAACTGTTATATATAATATTTAATTTTTAAAATTTTTATCAGAGCTAATATTTGGAGCACACACTGGAATCACAGTAAATAACACACATGCAAACACACATATTTACTGTTCTAATAAGACTTGATACTCTAAATCTTTTTCTCATCATTTGCAGAATTATTTTAGCCTTTTCATATGAAATCATATCTTTAAGCTTTTCAACATACCTGAACATCTGGTGATTTTAGCAGCAAAGTTTTCAAAGGACCATAGTACTCTGATGGAAGCACGTAGTCTTCTGTATAACATATATTTAATCGAAGAGACCCGAGGTCATCAGTTTTAGATGACTTGTTGCCATTGTCTCTGGGTTGCAGCAAGTACCTAAAGTAAAAATACAATCAATTCTATGAAATGGTAATGAGCATCCAAGCCAGTGAGGTAAGTAAACAGGTAAGCTATAATAAAAACTAAACCAAAAATGTCAACTTAGTATTTATGGTTAGGGCACTTCATAAGTAACAGGCTTCTAATCTTTAGAAGCTTAATATTATTTTATATATTGGACTAGAAAGCTGTAAACAGATTTTTTTATTCAGGAAACAAAAAGTATAGATAATACAAAAATTAAGATCTCAAAGGGGTTGAATAAAAGTTTGATTAGCTTGCAAGTTTAGAAAAAAATAACAAAAGGTACATTTTAAATCCTGTGTATTATCAAAAATAATTTTTTACCAACTAAATTTAAGAAAGAAGCATTTAGTTGAAATAAATAAGACATATGAGAAGGCATAAGTGACCTTGTTTTAAAGTAAGTTCTGTATGTAAAAATTTGAACGTAAGTCTACCAAAACCAGAAATCCAACAGTTTTTCAAACACACTGTTTATCATGGAAATTTAAAAATACATACAAAAGTAAAGAGAATAGTAGGCCCATGTACCCATTACCTAGCTTTATAAGTATCAATTCAAGACTAAGCTTATTTTAGCCATATCTTCACCCATTCTCCTGTCCCACTCCTGTATTATTTTAAAGCAATTTTCAGGTATCTTATAATTTCATATATCATTAAAAAAATCATTATTACTCAGTATTCAAATTCTCCGCAACTTACAAATGGTTTTCAACACTTTGCTCAAATCCAAATAAGGTCCATAGACTATAATTGGTTAACAGCTTTCTTAAGTCTCTCTTAATTTATAGATTCTCCCCAACTCCCAAGAAATGAGGTAGTTTGTCCTGATCCACATTTGTGACTGTGTTAACTCTATTGCTATCTACCTTCAGAATGTCATTTATCATATTCCTTTGCCCTCTCTGTATTTCCTATACATTGGTAGTTTGATCTAGAGGCTTGGTTAGATTCAGATTTGATGTTCTGGCAAGAGCACTTCATTGATAGTGTTGTATAGTTCCACCAAGAGGCACAAAAGTCTGTTTCTCTTTTTGCAATATTAGCAGCCACTGATGATCACTGCCTAGAGTCATTAATCATCAAAATGATAATTTTATAATTCTTTCATTCCTCCTTCATTTATTAGCTGACATGCTTTTTATAAAGGAAAGCATCAGAAGTTTTGATACTTAATTTTTATCACTTATGGCCTCCTCTAATAGACTAAATTTGTTTAAAAATTGAAGAGAGAGTTTAATAGAATATTTATTAGCTTGGAGAAAGAAAAGATAAAGACAGAAAAGAGAACCAGAGAATTAACTAAGCAAAATTCAAAGGATAAAGGGATGGATAACGGAGGAGAAGAAATTATACGGAAATTATGTCACTACCCCCCAAAAGAGGAATTCCTGTCTTGGAAGACCAACCTTCACAATGTCTCTTCTCTGATTTGAGAAAGAATGATTTAAAGATATGGCCAATGAGATCACAGGAAACAAGTCTGTTTGATTCAGAAGCACCTCTAAGGGAAGTTTAGCTTGCTGATCACCAACCTTCCTGACAAGGGCTTTACTTTGGTCAATTTCCCACAATCCAGGGTATGTTCTGCAGCCTTGCAAATTCAGACACCTAGTTTTTAATCAGCACATTTAAAAGTGAACCTGACTTGTAGTGATAGCACAGAGCCTGATACACTTAAAGCAGAAGGCTAAATACGAAATTTATGAAAAAAAAAATACAAGTAGTTAAGTGGCACAGGTACCTACATTTTTTTGACAACCAATGCATTTTATTATGGACGTGCTCATTCACAACAGTAGAAAGAAGAATGATGACGATAATAATAATGAACATTTTCACCACCAACTCCATGTACTCATCACTTGGCTGCAACAATTGTCATCATTTACGATAGTGTTTTCTTCTGTATCCCTTACTTTGCTGTTGCTTTTTTTTCCCAATAGAGACAGGGTCTTGCTCTGTAGCCCAGGCTGGAGTGCAGTGGTACAATCATGGCTCACTGCAGCCTCGAACTCCTGGGCTCAAGGTATTTTCCTGCTTCAGCCTCCTGAAGACTGGAACTACAGGCATGAACCACCATGCCTAGCTAGTTTTTCTTATTTTTTGTAGAGATGGGGTCTCACTATGTTGCCCAGGCTGGTTTCAAACTCTTGGCCTCAAGCAATTCTCCCACCTCAGCCTCCCAAAGTGCTAGGATTACAAGGTGTGAGTCGCCATGCGCGGCCCTTTTAAATAATATTTTATAAGCAAGGGACACTCAAATCTTTGCTAACAGCCTAAAATAGAAATTGTTTTTGAGTTTTAAACATATTCAAAAATATACCAAAGTACAAATTAGAGTCAGACAGTTTGGCTCAAATCCCAGCTGCATGAAGTTGGGCAAGTTGCTCCATTTCTCTGTGCTTGCTTTCCTCATCTGTTAATGAAGGGGTATCTTACTCATTTAATCTCCACAACAACCCTAAAGAGGTTATATAAATAAAGCACTTAGAATACTACCTGGCACACAGTAAACATTATGTAAATATTATTTATATATATAAAACATCTATATATACAGTATATAATTGTTACCTCCTAAATATATGAGTAATAATTATAGTTATCTGTATAACTATATAAATGTGATTATTTTAAAATATTATTACAAAGTCTCAATTTAACAAGCCACCTGAAGGATTCCTGTGAACTAAGCAATCCTCTGTATGAATCAGAGATAAAAAGAAAAGCCTCAAGATTTGTTAAATAGTTGAGGAATATCTAGCATACCTAAGGTCTAGGTAAGCAAGAAAACCCCCAAAACTCCAATATACTTCATTCAGTTTTTGAATAAAGTATTTCAGTTTGAAAGAATAAGAAACAGAAAATAAAGGAAATTATTAACTGAAAGTGGCATTAAGTTGCTCTCACATTTTTTTTCATTTAATAATACAATTAGACAAGCATAAGAGCAGTCCTTATGCTCTCAAAGAGTTAGCAATTTTGACAGCCCCTTAACATAAAAAACTTAGCATTTGGAAAATTTTAACCCTAAACTACAACTATTTGTACATAATGTTCCGTAAGCTGCAAAATAATTGAAACAGGCAGCTCTACTAATACCTGAATGTTATTTCTGGTTCCTTATCAATGGATTTTTTTTTACTAAAGGTAGACTTATTACATTTTAAAAATTCACATAGTAAAGAGATATGTCAAAAATGAGAGACAAAAAAAAAAAAAGAGAGAAAATGTTTTGAGACAAAAGGTGTCAAAACTAGCGAATTAGAAAACCAAATCTTCTTAAGTAAAATATTAATCTAGTTTTAAATCATGTATAAAGTGCTTATGTTGAAAAAGCCAACTGTTTATTTACTATTTGAATATCACTTTCAAAAGTAAAAATTACAATATGAAAAGATATTTATATAATATCTATTTTCTTTTCTTAATGTTTACTTTTATATTTCGGATCATTTGAGGAAAATTAGTGTGCCAATTTGTACAACTACCCAAGGTATAGAACATATAACACAGTATGTGTCCATTTGTGTAAAGAAGGGGAAAAAAGTTTTATATGTATTTTCCTGTATGTACATAAAATATTTTCAGAAACTCAAAATCAGTGGCTGCTTTAGAAGAGGGAAACTGAATAGCTGGGGGTCAGAGGCAGGAGACAGATTTTTACCTTTGACCCATGGAGTCAATATACCCATAGGGGTATAATACAAAATTCCATTATCTACATAGGTTAAAGTACAAATTAGCTAATATCAACACTAACAAGGTAATCCTAACATTTGAGAGAAGTATCAGGAAAACACATATCACTACTAATGAACTAAATAGCTAAAAATGGAATGGGAAGGTGACTGAATCATCATGCTATAATTTGAGAATACAATTAAATTGGAACCATCAAAAATAAGTTTTTAGAAGACTATAATAGATAAATACTAAGGGAAATTATGCAAAAAAGGAAAGCAAACTGACATTTTTCAAACCAAATTACTTTTTCCTAATATCAAGACTAGAAAGAATATGTCTGAAATCCTGAGGATAAATAAATCTTTTCTTGAGTTTTAATGTAGTTACCATCAATCCCACAAGGGGATGCCACAGCTTTACAATTGAGGAAGGAGGCTGAGAGTTTTTCTTCCACTCTAAAATGCAATGGCATTCACATTTTTATATTTCCTTACATCTTTGGAAGTATAAATGAATTAGCAGATGTTTATGTCTTGTTGTATAAATTTTAGCACCTATACTTTGGGCAGGTTACTTAAAAATATCTATACTATCTGACCAAAAAAAAAAAAAAAAGCAACAATCCTTTAGGAATAAAATTAATTTGTTCTGAATGAAACATTGTGTTTGCTAATGCTCTTACATCCTGTCAAAGTATCTGCACAGAGTTGTGCCAAATTTGGAAAACATGTCTGGAGATAGTCTTACTTAAACACAAACATCCACAGTTCCTCCCAGAGGCTCCTGAAAAGCATTATCAACTGAATATTGGCCCTGACAGGCACACTAACTCATTTTTCCCTTCTGTACTGAGTAGTATAGCATACGATTTTAAAAACTTGACAAACTGAGGTTAGAAATTTTCATTTTAAAATGTATGCTATTTTATGGAAGATAGAAGACATGGTGTAGGGGGAAGGTGATGGGCCCAAAATGTTCATCAATTTTTCATAGTGAAGTTTAATTTTCTTCTACTCCATGGATGCATTTTAGAAATTATACAAAATGCCATCATAAAGACTAATGAATCTTAGATATGCATTAGGGAGTAGTAAAAATAAAATAAAAATTTTTGAGAATCTAAAAATCAGTCTACAAGGGATAACTGCTTAAGGATGACAGAGTTTAAAATGAAGATATCTGATGGCCAATCAGGAGAGGCAGGCTCTTTTAAGGACAAATAAGACTGATGCCTATAAAAAACATCTACACACTCCTCTTCTAGGCAGTAGAAATTGAGTTCTAAAAAGTGGTCCTTAAAAGGCAAATGACAAAAGCATGTGTTCCTCAGTTGAAACCCATGTCTAGCATGAAAGACGCTGGGCAACCTACTGGAAGGGTCAGGATACTCATCGTTTTAAGTGATATGAAGACAGAAAAAAACAATAGTTTCACATCAATTCTGGTAGGGAAATTACCATCCACTTAATAAGTGAACACTAAGTTTAATCTCACAACATTTTAATATCATTATTAGGGTCATGAAAAGGTAAAATAATATTGTAGCTATTATTGAACCCTTAGAGCTCCTGAGAGGTGTTAACGGCTGAATCGGCTCAACAATATCAAGACCCTAGACATTCAGAAAATAACACTGGATCATCCACAGGGCATTTCAGTGGGGTGTGGCGAAGGAAAATCACTGGTTAGTTTCCATAAACAACTGAGTACCCCGAATAAAAAACCCTTCGCTTTCAAATATCTATTGCTACCATGACCACTAACAAAGCTTCTGAATTGCACAAGTTGATTTGTGACCAAGCATCTTCTTACATGGGTAACTCTTATATAATATTTTAAATGTTTTCCATTTCTCCTTAGAATTAAGACTTTGTTTTTGAACAGAAAAATATTCCTTGACAATTCAGTTCTTATATCTCAGTACCACAGGTCAAGTCATAAAATTATCAATGTTCTTGTATTTCTGCAACAATAAATTAATGATCACATCAATGTTAATTAATCACATTTGGCTTTATTCCATGGCAAATTTAAAATATGTTCATAGTAAGAATTTATTTGCATATACACTGCATTAAAGAGGATTAAACTATGGAGTTCACTAGAATGCTTATCTTCTTACCAGGCTTGATGAGAGGAATCATTTCTTAACACATTCACAGGAACCTTAATCTCACCTAGGAAAACATCTTGGACGAGGTTTCCATTGTTCCACAAGTCGATCCTGAAAATTGAAAACTGGCTTTACTTTTTGCAAACAATGTTTAAGAGAACACACCACTAAATGGTTTCAAATTACTTTGATTTGTATTATAGCATTAATTTTACATGCTTAATAGAAAGAGAGGTTAGCAATGTCATATACTTCACTATCCAGACAAAGAAAGCAAACTACTACATAGCTTTTATTGCAAAGAACAGAAAGTAATTTTAAATAGTCTAAAAGAAGGTGCTTAAGTTTCCTAGTTTGAAAGTCTAGGCTTTTTTTTAGCCTATAGCAATAAGGACTAGAGTTACTTTGTTGAATTTGAGAAAAGAAACCAATACAAGACTACAGTTTCTCTCTTGATTACAACCAATTAACATGTAAAGATAGGTGATTTAAAAAAATACATTACCTGATCACACCAAACACATGATTAATATACCATTTAGATGAACACACTGTTAACACCACACTTCTACACATGCACTTATAAAATTTTCTCTTCCCAAACAGCATAGATATTTAAGACCTAGGAAATAGCACAAACTTCAAACACATGCACCTGTTGAATTATCTTCTTACCTCACTGAAATTTCTGTTAGACAGCAGATATGTTAAGAAGAATAAAAAAATTATTTCTAAATTGGCTGAGATATAATTTCCTTTCCATTCATTATATTATGATCCAGAAATTTAATGAACGATTAAATTTGGGAAAAATTAAAAATTAATAGAGCGATATAGGTAAAAATTAGGTTATCTTTGTTTATAAAATAAGTAAATCTGGAATATTTCTGCAAAGAAATCAGATTTTGAAAAGACAATTTTGATTTAAATTAGATGCATGTTCCTCTAAGTTCCATTAACCAACTTGCTATAGAGAATTCTATTACAATTGGTTCACCCACCTTTTTCCGTTAAATTTAGGATTTTCTTTTGGTACAGAAAGAAATTAGTTCTGCAAAACCTCAAGGCACATACCTAATTTCTAGCTTTTCAATGTCCTCCTCTTCTACCTGGAACTGGGACTTTCTGGTGTAACTACTAGATCTGGTTACCTGTAAATGAGATATTTTAGTAAAAAAAATTTTTTTAAGTATCTTTTTTCTAACTAGAACTTAAAAATGATCATCCTCAAAACATTCGATTGTAGATATAAACAGAGAAAAATGCCTAAGTTTTACCCAAAACTTGAATATAAAAACCATTATGGAAGTAGCTGGCAGGTAAGAATAAGGGTATAAAAAAAAATCCAAAGAATCTTTGCCTCCGTGCCATTCCTGTCAACTCAATATATAGCAACATTAGGTTCTCTGGCTGATAGGTAGTCAGCTGGTGACTCAAAGGGTGAGAACATCCTATTTCAATGAAGCTGCATTTGCTCAGAACTGTTTAAAGACTTCCCCACATTTCTCAAAATACCAATGCTACCTGTACTTCCTTTTCACATCTTTGCTAAAAATATCAAGGCCATTGGCAGGAACTTCCTCAATGACTATCCACTGTGATGAGTTTTCTCATGCTTTTCTCAACTAGAGGATCAGATGATTCTCCTCTTTTCTAAGGCTACCTCACCCAAAGTATGCCATAAGCATACTGCAAGCATTATTCAATCTATTTTAAATTATAGCTTTCTTTACCAGCTTGTTCGCCTCACTCAAGTCTAAGAAAAATTCTGCCCTTAAGTTATGGTCTTTTTATCTCTTTCCTTTCTTAGACAAGTATCTTAAAACTACAATCCATTCTTAAAGCCTGTACTTCCTCACTACCTACTCACTACAGTAACTCCTTATAATCTGACTTCCTCACAGATCACCCTCCTACAATCTCTTTCTTCATTGCCAAATCTGAGGATCAATTAACAGTTCTCACCTTCCTTGACCTCTCTATCTGATGTACTGATCATACAAATACACCTTCTTTCCCAAAAACATTTTTTCTTTCAGTTTACCTAGGAACTATCCTGGCAACCTTCTGCTGCTTTGTTTCTTCCTCAGAATTTATAAATATGGGTATTCTCCAAGGTTTTATGTTTTGTTTTGCTCTAAAAACAACTTGGAGCTGCACAGTGCTATATGGTTTACAAAGTGCTTTCATATCCATTATCTCCTTTGTTCATCAGAACACTGTTCTGAGGGGGAAGGGCTAGATTTATTATCCTCATCTTGAAAATGAGGAAGCTAAAGTATAGAAATTAAGTGACATACTCAAAGTTAAATACTTAATAAGTGACAGAACTGATTTTCTTCACTTTCTTCTTTATTGTATGCCTCTACTCTCTCGGCTTTCTTGACTCTTCATAAACAGATCTTGAGTCTTAATCTATAACAATTATCACCCATCTTAAATTTTAGTTATGAACTCCCTAATGGAGGGTTTTCTATGTTAGACCTCAAGCATTATGCTACAAAACTAAAACACTTAAGTGTTTCTTTCTCCTAACTTTTCTATTTTTCCACATTTGAAACCAGGCGGACAACATTCAACTCCTTCCTTTCTGCTTCTATAACCAATTTGCTATCTTACCTTTTGGAGTATCTTTCTCATCTGCCCCTTCCTCTCCATTTCTGTATTACTCTCTTGAAACAGATGCCCCTCCTCCTTTTTTTTTTTTTTTTTTTACTAAAAAACTACAACAGTCTACTGATCTTTATTCTCTCTTCCTAAGCCACCTGGTCACAGATCATAGTTAATTCTTTCCAAAACACTGCTTTACCATTATAACTTCCAAGCTCAAAAACATTCAATTCATTTAAGCACCCCTGGCAGGTACTCAAGGACTTTCATCAGCTGCTCCTATTTTATCTTTCTGATCATAGTTCCCATTATTTCCGTACACAAACCCAGTTAAATCATTACTTGTTCTCTGGACATAACTTTCTGCTTTTCTGTTTCTGTGCCTCTGCTCAAAATGTTCCTTGTCTCTACTCCATTTTCTTTTACTTAAGAAAATCCATCCTTTCTTCAAGATTTTCCTGACCACTTCGGCTGGAGCAGAGCTCATCTGACCTCCCCAATATATACTGCATTTTACTGCTACGTACATGCATACTTGTGTGCTTTGTGTCTCTTGCTTTAGCTAGAGAACAGAGATTGAACACTATCTATCTATATAACCAACTCAACAAGGGGCCCTCTGAATGAATGTTTCAAGGCCTAACAGGCACTCTTGATACAGCAAGCAGGTCAGGCCTTGACTTTCAAAGATCCATCTGCTTGCTGTAAGGACCCATGAAACATAGTAGATTCTACACTATTTGACGTTTAAGGTATGTGGACTAATGGAGAATGTGAATAGCCCTTTAAGTTGCTGTCTTCTTTGCTGTCCCCAGGTGAGATATAATAATACATTTGCACGAAGTCCTTAGCCAGGAAATGGAAAGTCTCACACTGGTATACTTTCTTTTGTTTTTTTCTCCCTTGCTTCCCTCCCCACAGTTCACATACTTTACTTTTGGCATTTTCTTTAGCCTGTGTTGCTTTATTAAAGTACAGTAATCGGGCATGACTAGAGGTAACTTCACTTTCTCCACTTTGAAATACCAAGAAAAACACACACGTAGAAGAAAAAGTGCAAAATGTAACTCCTTTTTTCAAACCTTTCCTACATGTTATTATAATATCAACTGAACTTGTTTCACTATTAGAACACAATATTTGGCAGGGAGTGGTGGCTCTCGCCTGTAATCCTAGCACTCTGGGAAGCTGAGGTGGGCGGATTTCTTGAACTCAGATGTTCAAAACCAGCCTGAGCAAGAGTGAGACCACGTCTCTACTAAACATAGAAAGAAATTGGCCAAACAACTAAAAATAGAAAAAAATTAGCTGGGCATGGTGGCGCATGTCTGTAGTCCCAGCTACCTGGGAGGCTGAGGCAGGAGGATCGCTTGAGCCCAGGAGTCTGAGGTTGCTGTGAGCTAGGCTGATGCCACAGCACTCTAGCCCAGGCAAGAGAGTGAGAGTCTGTCTCGGGGGGAAAAAAAAAAAAGAATCACAATATTTTAGGAGAGTTTGATTTTTATTTTTTTCTGTAGTTTTCAAATAATATGAAGAAGGTTTTCTTTTCTTTTCTTTTTTTTTTTTTTGAGACAGGGTCTAACTCTGTCACCTGGGCTGAAGTTCAGTGGTGTCATCACAGCTCATTGCAACCTCAAACTCCTGGGCTCAAGCCATCCTTCTGCCTCACCCTCCTCAGCAGGTGGGACTACAGCCGTGTACCACCATGTCTGGCTAATTTTTTAAATTTTTTGTAGAGACAGGGTCTATGTTGCCTGGGCTGGTTGAAAAAGGATTTCTTTAACATATGCTCCAGAAGTAAAGAACTCCAAAGAACTGTATTTGAGACTTCAAGGCAGCTGAAGATTTTTATGAAAATAAGCATGTGTCCATAGAGTAAATCAGGTTAAAAAAAAAACTTTAATAAGGCTCTAATCATATAATATTTTATAGTCTCAAGGATTCTCACATGCTTTGGGCATTAGAAAAACTCTCTGAGTCAGGCAAGGCTGCTGTTTTCCTTTATATTAATAATACTATCATTTTACAAAACAAGAAACTTGAGTCTCATTAAATGACTCTCAAAGTCAAGTAGGACTGGAACCCAGATCTACTGAATGACAATCATACTTACTTCACTAGTGGTTTGCAAATGGTACGCTATGGGAATCCTGTGGGTACTGCCTCTCAGGTCGGGGGCTGGACAGGGTGGGGGGGTTGTGGAGGAGGGTGCGATAGGATGACTGGGGAGTGGGAGTGGCCCTAGCCTTTCCCACTCCCAAGTCAGAGCTCTGCTTTTATTCATTTTATATGCTGGGCCTCCACTGCATTACATCATGGTTCTAATGCTTTCAGTAGAGAAATGCTTAATTATGTTAGTTGATAAAATGATTTCTATGGCTATGGTTTGAAAAAAGAAATCAACTAGCATTTAATATTAAATATTTAATGTTAACATTTACATAAAACAAAAAATTACCTCAAAATAAAAGATTTCATTAAACTGCGGATTGCTTGTTTTCTTCTTTACTTTTGTCTTCTTTTGGTCATTCCTGTTCCAATGTGGTAGAGTTTTACCTTGTAGAACTTAACAGTACACAATTATAAAACATGCTATTTCCAACCAGGGAGCCTGACCTCTGTTTAAAAGTTAAGGTGACTCAGGGAAGATCATAGTTTTAAATATTACTTAGGGGAAAAATTAATGTGTCCTTACAAACACAAATTGAAAAATATACAAGCTTGGTATATCCTATATATGCCAAGATTATATTATTCTCTCTATGGCTGTACTAGACTGCCAAGCTTTTTAGGGGTTTTTAGAACACATTTATATAAGCAACTCAGAATAAATGGTGAGAAGGGAGACAATGAGATTTAGAGTACCTGTATCTATGTTGAAAAATACCCAAGGAACATGAAAAATATTCTTAACTTAGTTTACTTCTTGGGCTTCAGCTAAGATAATGAGTTGTTTTTTTTTTAAAAAAAAGAAAAACCATTTTATTTTGAAATAATTATAGAGTCAGAGGAGATTACAAAGAAATGTACAGGGAAATACCATGGCTTTACTCAGTCTCCCCCAACGTTAACATCTTATACAACTGTGGTACAACAGCAAAACCAAAAGTGACTCCCCCCCCCCCACAGACAAGAAACAAGTGGCATAAAACACAAATTCATATGCCAAATGGTTTCTAACTGTATGTTACTAAACGATTACATTAAAGAATTTGTCAGGTGCAGATTAAAAAAAACAAAAACAAAAATAGCTCTACTAGGTTGAACATTTTAACATGCAAAAATAAATCCCTCTGATAACATTTAATGAAAGCAGATTGAGTATCTGCTTTTAAATTTAAAGCCGTCTGTAATAATAATAGCATACCATTATTTGAGAACCCAGTAAGTACCAGGCATGGTAGTAGGCACACATATAAATACATTTTTCAAAGTGATATATTAGTAATTTTCTAAAAACTAAGAATAACTCGAGATCTTGGGGTTGAGAAGGGGTGTGTGTCTATGTGTTATGTACATGTGTGTGTGTGTGTTGAGAGAATATTGTGCTTTTTGTGTCCTGATTTTAAACATTCAATTTGTAGACATAGTTCAGACTAATCAGTTCCTTAAAGAAACCACAATGAAGTTACATAATACAAAATATTGTAAGTGATATAGGTTTTTTCATAAATTATGAAATCATTAAATCAATGATATGGCACACTTTCCCATGCTCTAGTACTTCAGCAGTTTATCTATAGCTTAGAATTCTCTTTGCAGAGGACAGATCTCATGAGTAGAAAGGCAATTTTCATTGCTGAGCTGCTTTCCAGATAAAAATATGAAAATTACCTTGTCTTTCTGAGAAGGCATTTATTGAAACAGGATTTTACCTGCATAAAATTTGGACATGTGAAAGTAGGAATGCTGATGAATGAAGAAGGCCAAGTTTATGTTATAAAGTACTACATTAATAGTATAAAGCTGAGGTTGTTCCCCACAGCCTAAAAGTCTGGCAGATTTGAAATGGCACCCATTTTCTTTTTGTAAAAAGAGGATTTGGTTGTTTACAAGCATATAACACATAAAGATTTTTCTTTCAAAGCATTTATTACTTTGTGTCATAAATAACTATTTAGTATTTGCTTTCAGAAGCTTAAATTTCAAATTTTAAATCAAACTTTAAAACTTAAAAACCTAATAATAATTCAATAAACATTACCTAGAAGGGCCCACTAGAGAAACTGTTGCATAAGGGTCACAGCTTTGTCCATTTATGAGAGGCAACCCATGGCATGCCTTGATGCTAGAATAGAACAAAAGAGATTTAACATATTAGAGTCACATCAAACAATATAAAACATTATCTTTAAATACCAATTAATATATTTAAAAGGTTCAAAATTATTTTCTGCATGTCTGCAATTGTTTGGTTATATATCACCTACCCAAAATATAGGTATATATGCATTTATTTATTTATGCTATATCTTTAAAATAGGACTAAACAGGAATATCATGAGCAGTCCTGAGACTAGCAAATATAGGTTCAGTATACCAAATCTGAAGATCTGAAATCTGAAATCCAAAATCCTCCAAAATCCAAAACTTTTTGAG
Organism: Avahi laniger; assembly: GCA_963575035.1. Taxonomy (NCBI): domain Eukaryota; kingdom Metazoa; phylum Chordata; class Mammalia; order Primates; family Indriidae; genus Avahi; species Avahi laniger. Next base: position 28,119 of record CAUYSK010100782.1, read on the forward strand.
TGCTGACAGGATGGATGCTCAAGGGAAAAGGTCACTGAAGCATTTTGGATTTGGGGTTTTTGGATTTGAGATGCCTAACCAGTAATAATATATAATGCAAATATTCCAAATTCCAAAATGATCAGAAATATGAAACACTTCTGGTCCCAAGCATTTCAGATAAGAGATACTCAACCTGTAATATTTAACTCACTTCCTCCAGCTAAATACCCAACAAGGTACATTCTGTGGTTTGATAATACATCAAAACTGCTGTGGCTTCTACAGAGGAAAAGAGAGCAGTGCAAACCTAAAATGAGAAAGCCAGCTCTATGGCATCATATCCTCTGCTAAAGCATGAATGACAAACAAGGAAACAACTGTGGTTTCCACTTAAAAATCTGATTCATAAATATAGGGCAGAACTCACATAATTGTTAGTAACAGATCCTGCATGGTTCTGTAGAAAAATGTTTTAGACTATAAAAACCAAGGTCATCTAATCCACTCCACAGATTATACGGTTATTGGTATTTACAGAGAACACAGAATCTGACTTACTGTTATCTGTTCTTCAAATTTTCTCATTAAATCTTACTGATTTCTAATTTAATGTCTAAGGGTCTAATGTCTAAGAGAAACCCATGAGTGTCACTGAAAAGCATTCTTTGCTGAAAGGTATAGGTTGTTGAGCAACATCCTATTTCTCTCCATAACCCACAGATCACATATGTGGCTGAAATGGTGTACTTCCAAGTAAAGAGAGAAATGATAGTATGACTCATTTCTATTAAACTGAGAATCAAAATTCAAATTAAAAAAATTTTTTAAATTAACCAAAGAAAGCACAGGCTAAGATAATAATTCTGGTTTTCAATATTAAGCTCAAGTATAGTCAAATTTTCCCACCATACACACTATTTGAAAGTTACATTTCTCAGCTAAACCTCAAAATGACACCCAATTTTTATATATCATTTGCAATTTACTGTGCACTTTCATAAAATGTACCTAATTCTCACAACTGCCTTTGACAAGAGTATTATCATAACATTTTAAAGAAGAAAGTAAGGCTTAAGGAGGTTATGTGAAAAAGTAACAACATAAGGCTCAAAGAGGTAAGGCAACTTGCAAGAAGCAGGCCTTGAAACAACTTCTGCTTTCTTAACTCTGTTCCTAAAGTCTAGTGCCCTTCTACATTCCCATTGTGCCTAAAAATATTGTTATTACTCTGCTTGCAACACCAAATTTACCTCATATACATATTAATTATGAGAAATTTTAATTACAGGAATCCAATTTACTATAATTTTATGAGTTATGAGAAAAATGCAATACAGTATAAAAAGGCTTACAAAAACACCCACAAACCAAAGCAATGATGCCCATAAACCAAAAGTATAAGTGTACAAAAATCATCAGAAATACTCTTTAATTTTTAAGCATAAGATGGTTAAAAATTGGGTTTTCTGTCAAACTTACGTAGGTTTTCCATGCTTTTTACTTTTTCTTCTCCCTTAGGGCTACCAATGATTCTTATATTAGCTTGTTTTACATAGTCCTCTATTTTTCTCAGTGATTGTTCATTTTTCTTTATTCTTTTTTCTATATTTTTGACTGACTGGGTTAATTTGAAAGCCTCGTCTTCAAGCTCTGAAATTCTTTCTTCTGCTTGGTCTAGTCTGCTGTTAAGACTTTCTGCTATATTTTGAAATTCCCTAAGTGATTCTTATTTTTTTAAGTTCTATCTTTTCTTATGTTATTTATCTCTTTAGAGAATTTTTTATTCATGTCCTGAATTATTTTTTTGGTTTCTTTGTGTTGGTTTTCAACTTCTTTAGCAATCTCATTCAACTTATTTGCCATCTGATATTTCAACAATTTCCTTTAGGTTGGGGACCATTGCTGCAGACCTAATGTGACCCTTTGAGGGTGCTGAAAGAGCTGTTTGCATTGCCAGAGTTCTTATGCTGGTTCCTTCTTACTTGAAACCTCTTCTCTCAGCTCAAAACAGGTAAGTCTGCAGTATACCTGTTCTCCTCTGCTGGAACTCTCTTACTCAGTGAAAAGAAGTCCCTGGATGGTGCATGGGTGTCCTACTCTGGAAGACTGAGCTGGCATGAGAGGGGCAGATGCACTGACAGCCCGTAATGCAGCTTTTCTCCTATGTTGTCCCGTTCCCCTATGGTTGTCGCAGTCCAAACAGGTGCTAGGGAATATTCATGCAGAGTCACAGCCACTCATGTGGGGCAGGGCCACAGTGGCTGGGTGGCTCACAGCTGGTGGGGCCAGGGAGGTGCACAGCACACTGCAGGAGAGTTGCGGCAGCTGAGGCTTTTTCTCTGCCCAGGGCTGGTGGTGGCAGCTGCTAGAGGCCATGGGCACCTGCTCTGTTCAGATGCCCCACTACCAGGGGTGGGGAGGGCATACAGCACCCAGTCTCAAGACACGTGAGAGTGCCTGCCCTGCCCACTCCCTTTCCAGCCCAGCAGGAGCAATGGGGAAGCAACTACAGTGGAGCTGACCCCTATGTAGACTGGGCAGTCTGGGGCCGAGAGCTTAGAATAGCTTCAATTGAAGCGACTTGGAATTGGAAGCCAGTGGGACCCTGCTGTGCCTGCTTTCTGGTGCAATGGTGGTCTCTGAGCAGCTCCCTGATCAGTCTGGAGGAGGCCTGCTGTGATGGCGGTGGTGGGGCCCTTGCAGCTTGGGTTACAGTATCTGCAGGGGTAGCATGGAGCCCTGGAGTCCTATCCTCTGACCTTTTTCCTCATGTGTAGGTACCTTCCCCATGTACCTTTCAATCCTGCTAAGCAGTTCACCCAGCTTCCCTCTCCTTCACTTTGTGTGTCTCCAGTTGCTTCTCTGATGATTGACAATGCTCTAAGACAATCCATATGTAGGTGAGTATCTATTTGTAACTTTTGATCCTCTCCTTGAGTGCAGTGTGTGCAGGCTGTTTCTAGTCCACCATATTGCTGGGAGCCCTCTATAGGTTTTAATCCACTATTTATCCTTATTTATTTTGAGGCTCAAATTGTCCCATATTTGATCATTTGCAGTCCCGTCAAAAGATGGCTTTAATGTCCTTTCTACATATCCCCATTTTTTTTAAGCACTCCCTTACTCTCTGGCTCCACAAGATGCTCCAGGCTCATCTCATATTCTCCTTGCCCAACCCCTGAAATCAGACACTGCTAAAAAGGAGTCCTGATTCTTTTATTGAAGCTGCATTAATACTGTAGCCATTAGCCACAGTATTTTAATTTTGTAATTAATTTTACACAAAATTAAAGATTCAGTTCTTCAGTCATACTGGCCATATTTCAAGTTTTCAATAGCCACACACGGCTTGTGGCTACTGTTTTGGGCAGTGAAGATGTAAAATATTTTCTTTATCACAGAAAGATCTACTAGACAGTGCTGATTGAAGAATGGTATTTAGAAACCAAGATATAGGTGCTAGGTATGATCATTAGTACTAGGATGACATTACTTCTAGGCTCCCTTAATAAATAGAGCTAGCGTACACACACAAATACACCCCTCATTCCATTTTTTTTTTTTTGAGAAGTCTGCATTCAAACGAAAGCACAGAAATATTGATGATAAATAGGGGTGGAGTGTGGGTTGGCAGAGATAAGGTCTGGGGAGGCATGTCTTTTAGGATGGGAGATATTAGAACATGTTTATTGTGTTGGTGAGACCATCCAGAGGAGAGGGAAAAGCTGATGAAACAGGAGAAAGAAGGAATAACTGAAGGAGCAGAGTCCTTGAATAGGGGAAACAGATGGAACCCACAGCTCAGATGGAAGAATTCACTCTCAACAAGAGAAGGGGTGCCTCCTTTACTATAACATAAGAACAAAAAGATGGATGCAAATACAAGTTTGCAGATTTAGATTCAGGAGACATAACCAGTTTCTAGTCTCGGGTGACAAAGAATTTTGTAGGTGTATTAGAGAAGTACCGCAAAACTCCAGGGCAGATAAAGTGCCCAGGCGAGGTCTGTGATGACAAATTTAAAGTGAAATCAGGCCAGGCACGGTGGCTCACGCCTGTAATCCTAGCACTCTGGGAGGCCGAGGCGGGCAGATCGTTTGAGCTCAGGAGTTTGAGACCAGCCTGAGCAAGAGTGAGATCCTGTCTCTACTAAAAAAAAAAAAAAAATATATATATATATGTAAATTAGCTGGGCATGGTGGCACATACCTGTTGTCCCAGCTATTCAGGAGGCTGAGGAAGTAGGATTGCTTGAGCCCAGGAGTCTGAGGTTGCTGTGAGCTAGGCTGATGCCACAGCACTCTAGCCCAGGCAACAGAGTGAGACTCTGTCTCAAAAAATAAATAAATAAACAAATAAAGTGAAATCAGCCTATGTGATTTTCTTCAGCAATATTCAGGTGCAGACTGAACATAGGAGAGGCTGCAGCATTCATTCATGTTAGGGATTTTTCCAGATAAATAAGAGGAATGAAGAGAAGAGCAGGGAAGTTTAGAGAACCTGCAAGATATGACCATAGTGATAGATCATGGAAAAAGATGTAGATGGAAGTCAACATAGGAGTGGGTAAGAACACAGTAAAGATCAGTAGACAGGGGCCTTAGAAAAATTCAAAAAATGCTGCAGTGCGGACCTTCTAGGTCTGGAGGATAACAGCAACTACTAGGATATCAATCTTTTCATGTTACCCCCAAAATCCAAAATTCAGCGAGAAGCACAAAGAAAACCATAATGAAACCAGGCCTGCAGCACTACTAAAAAACTGGGAATATCATGAACTTCAAAATATCTGTAAAGGTGAGAAATCAACAATAAATTCCACAAAGCTACCACTGGAGCTCTGTTGCTGCAATTGAGTATGGAGAGTAGAGGCTTAAAAAAAACTCCTTGAAAAAGAAGAGAAGGAAAAAAAGAATATAGACCAGCACGTGTTCACATAAAGACCTTTCTGTGAACATTTACAATAGCTTTCTTTGTAACACCTCCAAACCGCCAGAGGTGTCAACAGAGGTGGCTGAGTCAGGAACTTAAACTTCTACTTCCACCTGACAATAAACGAGCAAGAATTCCCCTTCTTCCACCAGCACATCAGAGGCAGAAGATTTAAATAAGATCCAGAGTTTCATAATATAATACCCAAAATGTCCAAGACATAATTGAAAAATCACTCTTCATACCAAGAACCAGAAAAACTTCAACCTAAATGAGAAAAGACAACGGATGCAAACCATGATGATATGAATGTTGGGATTATCTGACAAGGATTTGAAAGTAGCCATCATAAAAATGATTCAATGAGTAATTATGAATATGCTTAAAACAAACAAATAGAAAGTCTTAACAAAATAATATAAAGTCTAAACAAAGAAATAAAAGATATAAAGAAAAAACCCAATGTAAATTTTAGAATTTAAAAATACAATCATCAAAAGAAAAAACTCCATAGGGGGCTCAACAGAAGAATGAAGAGGACCGAGAAAGGAATCAGTGAACTTGAAGACAGAACAATAGAAATTTCCCAATATGGAAAATTGGATTGCCATATGCAGAAGAATGAAACTGGACTCCTATTTCTCATCATATACAAAAATCAACAAGATGTATTAAAGACTTGAATGTAAGACCTGAAACTATAAAAATGCCAGAAGATAACCTAGCGACAACTCTTCTGGACATTGGTCTAGGCAAAGAATTCATGACTAAGACTTCAAAGGCACAGGCAACAAACAAACAACAACAACAGCAGCAAAAAAAACCCAAATGGGACTTAATTAAGCTACAAAGCCTCTGCACGCAAAATAAATAACCAACAGAATGAACAGACAACCTACAGAATGGAAGAAAATATTTGCAAACTATATATCCAACAAGGGACTAATATCTAGAATTTACAAGGGACTCAAACAACTCAACAACAACAAAAAAACCCCTCAAATACCCCCATTAAAAATGGGCTAAGGACATTTTTCAAAAGAAGACAAACAAATGACCAAAAATCATAGGAAGAATGTTCAACATCACTTATCATTAGAGAAATGCAAATTAAAAACCACAATGAGATATTATCTTATACCAATTAGAATGGCTACTTTTAAAAAGACAAAAAAATAACACATGTTGGTGAAGAAACAGAGAAAAGGAAACACTTACAAACTGTTAGTGGAAATGTAAATTAGTGCAAACTCTGTGGAAAACAGTATGGAGATTTCTCAAAGAACTAAAAATAGAAATACCCTGATCTAGTAATCCCATTTCTAGATAGCCACCCAAAGGAAAAGAAATCAATATATAAAAGAGATGTTTGCACTTGTATGTTTACTGCAGCACTATTCACAATAGCGAAGATATGGAATCAACCTAAGAATCTATCAACGCAAGACTGGATAAAGAAAATGTGGCACACATACACAATGGAATACTATTCAGGTGTAAAAAAGGATGAAATATTATCTTGTGCAGCAATCTGGTTGGAACTGCAGGCTATTATCTTAAGTGAAACAACTCAGACACAGAAAGACAAATACAATATCACATGGTCTCACATGTGGGAACTAAATGATGTGGACACATGGAAGCAGAGTGTGGAACGGTGGACACATGGAGACTCCAAGGGGTCAAGGGGTGGTGAAAGGGGGTAGATGATGGGAAGCTGCTTGGTGGGTACAATGTGTATTACTTCAGTGATATATGCATTGAAGGCCCTGATTTCACCACAACGCAATGTATCAATGTAACAAAATTGTACTTGTACTCCATGAATATATACAAACAAAAAATAAATGAGGGAAAAAGAGAAATTACCCGATATGAACAACAGAGGGAAAATAGACTGGTGAGGGGGAAACCAAAGAACAGAGTCTCAGTGACATGTGGGGCTGTAACAAAAGATCTAACATTTGGGCTATTGGAGCTCTGAAAGGAGAGGAGAAAGAAAGAGCTGATAAAATCTTAGAAGAAATAATGGCTGAAAATACCCCAAATTTCGAAAATGACATAAATGTACATAATCATGAAGCTGAGCGAACCCCAAACAGAATAAACTCAAATACATCTATTCCAAGATACATCACAGTCAAACTAAAACACAGAGAAAACTAAAGGCAAGAAAAAAAATCTCAAAAGCAGCCATACAAAAACGATGCATTAACTAAAGGACAAAATCAGTCTGAATGACAGTAGATTTCCCATCAGAAACCATGGAGGCCAGAAGGAAGTAGTACATTTTCAAGCACAGAAAAAACTGTCAACTTGGAATTCTATATCCAGTGTAAATATTTTTTAGGAATGAAGAGGAAATCAAGACATTTGGAAATCAAGGAAAACTAAGAAAATGTATCACCAGTAGACATACCCTTAAGAGTGGTAAGAGGAAATTCTCTAAATATAATGAGGGAAGGAATCTTGAAACATCAGGAAGGAAAAAAAAACCATGGAAAGAGCAAAAATATAGGTAAATTCAATAGACTTACACTTTCCTTCTCCTTTTAACTCTTCTAAATTGTTAGATGGCTGAAGCAGAAATTATGATGTTTGATGTTCTTAATTTATGTAGAGGAAATATTTAAGACAAAGTATATTATAAGTGGTGGAGGGTAAAGAGATTTAAAAGAAGATAAGGTTTCTATACTTCATTCTAACTGGTAAAATGTTGACACCAGTAGACTATGACAAGTTATGCATGCAAAATGTGATACCTAAAGCAACCACTAAGAAAACTATACAAAGAGATACACTATAAATTTTTTAAAGCCACTATAGAGAAATTAAAATGGAAGTCTAAAAAATGTTCAAGTAATCCATAGGAAAATAAAATCATAAAATCAAAAAATAGGAACTAGAAAACAAATCCAAAAATGGCAGATTTAAGCCTAACATATCAATAAATATATTAAAAATAAATGGTAAAAATTCACCAAATAAAAAAGACTTACAAAAAAAAAAGTGACCTAACTATATTCCGTTTACAAGAAACTACACGCAACATTTTAGATGAATCTGAGTGAAAAAAGCCAATCTCAAAAGATCGTATATTGTATGATTCCATTTATATAACATTCTTGAAATGACAAAATTATAGATATGAGACACAGCGGAGTTTGCTAAAGGTTAGGGATAGTGGCAGAGAGAGGAGTGGATATGACTATAAAGGGGTAGCATAAAGGACAGCATTATGGTGATAGAACAGTTCTGTATCTTGATTGTGGTGGTAGTCGCACAAATCTATATGTGATAAAATGATAGATAACTATATAAATACATTGTACCAATGTAAATTTCCTGGTTTTAATATTGTGGTTCAGATGTAACCAATTGAGGGAAATGGAGTGAAGGCTACACAGGATCTGTCTGTACTATCCTTACAACTTCCTATAAACCTATTAATTACCTCAAAATAAAAAAGTTTTTTAAAAAAAATCAAATTGCCTGCTATAGTTTGGATCCCATGTTGAAATCTGATCCCCATTGGTTGTCACACTTGCAGAGAGAAAAAATAAAAAACAAAATCTGATCCCCAATGTTGGAGGTGGGGCCTGGTAGGAGGTGTTTTTGTTGTGGGGGCAGATCCCTCATGAATGGCTTGGTGCCATTCTCTCAGGAGTGAATGAGTTTTCATGAGAGATGACTGTCAGAAAGAATCTAGTATCTCTCCCCTCTCTTTTGCCATGTGATCTACATGCTGGCTCCCCTTTGCCTTCTGCCATGAGTGGAAGCTTTCTGAGGTCCTCACCAGAAGGAGATGTTGGTGCCACGCTTCTTGTACCACCTTTAGGACTGGTGAGCCAAATAAACTTCTTTTCTTTATAAATTACTCAGCTTCAGGCACTCCTTTATATTAATAGCAACACACAAACAGACTAAGAGACTGCTAGAGTTTAAATCCAGGACCTACCACTTCCTATGTGAATTTGGGCTTATTTCATCAATCTGTCCATCAGTTTTGTCAACTGTAAAATGAGGATAAATGTATCTACCCAAGCTATGACTAGAAATAAATAATACATAAAAAAGGGAATGATATATGCAACAATATGAATCAATCTCAAAAGCATTATGCTAAGTGAAAGACTCCAGACACAAAAGACTATAATTCAAATGACATTTTAGAAAAGGCAAAAACTGTACAGACAGGAATCAGATCACGGTTGTCTCAAAAGGTGTGGGGAGAGGGAACCTTTTGTTACAGTGTTGGCTTTTGAAATCATGCTAATATTCTGCATATTCAAAAATAAAACTAAACCAACGAAGATGGGGAGAAAAAAATCTTAAATTGAATGCAAACAAACCAAATCAATTCAACTCTGTTTCAAATGACCATCGTAATTAAACTAAAGTGGGAGGGAGTGGTGGAAAGAGGTCTAATCCAAGTATTAGGTCATTAAATATAAAATGTCTAATTTCGAATCAAAAGTTTAGTTTATTATATCTCAAATAAGAAGCAGTACAATTATCAAAGTATGCTCCTAAACCATCAACACAGTTTTGCCATCTTAACAGTAGCTTGTTTATGCCAGGAGTGAAGAAGCCTAGAGAGTGAGTAGCAATGAAATCACAAAAGGTGTTTTCCACAGCTTCTTGAGAATTGAATATTTTTCCTTGCAAGAAGTGGTCCAAAACCTGGAAGAAGTGGCAGACAGTTGGTGCAAGGTCTGGTGAATACAGCGGATGACAGAGACCTTCCAAGTCCAGCCTCTGTGGTTTGAGCAGCATTGTTTTTTGCAACATGTGGTCTTGCAAAAGGATTAGCCTGTCTCTATTGACCAATCTCTGCTGCTTAATCGCAAGGATCCTCATCATTTTGCACAATTGGTTGCAGTAGATATTCACTGTAATTGACTGACCAGATTTCATGAAGCTATAGTAGATAATATCAGTGCTGGATTACCGAATAGACATCGTTAACTTTTTTGGATGAATATTTGGTTTTGGACTGTGTTTTGGCACTTCATCTGTATCCAATCATTATGCTGAATGCTTGCAAATTGTCAAAAACAATCTATTTTTCATCACACATAATAATATAGTGTAGAACTGGTTTGCCTTTATGTTGTGACAGCAAAGAAAGGCAAGTTTTGAGATAATTTCTCTTCTGATGCTCATTTAATTCATGTGGTACCCATCTGCTCAGCTTCTTTACCTTGCCAATTTGTTTCAAATGGCCCAATATTGTTGGAATAGTAATGTCAAACTTTGCTGCTAATTCACACATAGGTTGAGATGGATTCGCTTCTACTACAGCTTTCAGCTCATCATTATCCACCTTGGTCTCAGGTCACCCACATGGCTCGCTTTCAAAATTAAAATCACCAAAATGGAACTTCTTAAACCACTGAAGTACTGTGTGTTCATTAGCCACATCCTTTCCAAACACTTCTGTGATATTTCGAGCTGCCTGCACTGCATTGATTCCATGATGGAACTCATATTCAAAAATAACACAAATTTTTGACTTATCCACGGTTTCACAAAAACTGCTCTAAAAAAAAAAAACGTGAAAGATAATCAATCATAAACCAAAATGTGCATTTGAAAGACTGAGGATGTATCTTCACAATAGGAAAGAAAAAAAAAAAAAGAAGTGTCAAAGTGAAATGTCAGAGATACCAACCGTCAAACTTAGTACTTAAGGAAATCGCACATTTCATACTTAATGACCCAATACTTTTCACTATATGCTCTCAGTCTAAGAGGGAAAAAGCTGCAAACAAATCTTGAACTGTGAGTAAACCCAAAGTGAAGAACATTAAAAAAAATAACTGGCCCATATTCTTCAAAAATGTGAATACAGTGAAAGACAAAGAAAAGGTAAAAACTATTCCAGGTTAAAGGAGATTAAAGAGACATATCAACTAAACATAACGCACAATCTTGGACTGGATTGTTTCTTGGAAGGGAAAAAATGCTTTAGGGGACATCATTGGGACAGTTAACAAAAGAGGAATATAATAATTATAAATTAAAGTATTAGAATACAACTACAGATTAGAAAAAAGTATGGTAACGATGTTAAAGTTCTTGAATTTGATAAATGTACTGGAGTTATTTAACTTTATTCTTAGGAAATATACAAGTGCTATATGAAGAGATAAATGGTCATAATGAAAATAACCTTCCCTCAAAGAGTTCAGAAAAAATTAACTTGCTGGGCACAGTGGCTCATGCCTGTAATCCCAGCACTTTCGGGAGGCGAAGGTGGGAGGATTGCTTGAGCCCAGGAGATTGAGACCAGCCTGGGCAACATAGCCAGACTCCATCTCTACGAAAAAATTTTAAAAAAATTAGTTGGGTGTGGTGGCATGCGTCTATAGTCCCAGCTTCTCAGGAGGCTGAGGCAGGAGGATCGCCTGAGCCCAGGAGTTCGAGGCTGCAGTGTAGTGAGCTATGATTGCATCACTTCACTCCAGCCTGGGTGACAGAGTGAGATTCTGTCTCTTAAAAAAAAAAATCAATAAAAAGAAAGAAAATTAACTAAGTAATGTTATATATAGTATTAGATAGATATATTTATACATACGGAGAATGTCTCAGAGGAGCTGAGGTTTTCACAATTGGCAAGGAGATAAATTATTGCATGGAGCAGCAATAGAAGAGCTGTACATCTACTCTACTCCCTGGCTCTGGCCCTAAGATATGTGTGTATAATAGAAAAACAAAGCCTCTGATTGAGAAGGCTGTGAAAGTACCTCAGCACCTCAGGGGACATTCAGATATCAACTAAGGCAAAAACAAAGAAAACATCCAGAAGAAGGATATGGGTAGTTTGTTGGTAACACAGAGTAAAGTTTGGAGGGAGGGAAAGAGTCAGAACTGGGCTAGAACAGATTTCCAAAACAGAAGATTAGAATCTGGGCGATAAAATATGACATGAGGGTGGGAAAGTTAAAAAGGAATTCAAAATAGGTGGGAATCAATACTGGTAATCTTCAGGCAGGCATTGAGGACTAGCCCCAAGGTCTCTAAAGCTCTGCTCTGTAGCATAGGAATTCCTAGAGGATCTCCTCTAGGAAGTTTTTCTAACTCTCCTCTACCAGGCAGTTAGACACTCTTTATCTGTGACCCTCTAATATCCTAATGCTTACATATAATTTAACCTACATTTAATAAATATTGGTTAAATGAATTAATGATTCACCATAACCTGAGTAGACCAGACATGAGAAAAATAAATTGACAATCAACTTAATAAAGAAATGACACAGGAGAGCTTAATTTCTGAAAAGGTTTCTGAAATATTTAAAATACGGAATCGGTTTAAGATTCGAAGAATGCAAAATGGAGAATTGTTTCCAGTTTATTTTGGTGAAAGAAATATGCTTACTGTACAACAAGTTGCTGGCACACAGTTCCATTCTCTGTTATCAGTTCATTCAGTTTTAATTCAAGGTGAACTTTACCCTGTAATGACAAAAAAATTACAAACTGAGTCATGTATTTTACTGACAAAATATTAAAGGTATGTACTTTTTCAAATGGTACTCATATTTAATTATCCACTGACCACTAGTACACAGCTCTGTCTACAGAAAGTACTTGTTGAATGTCTAATAGCCAAAAACGTAGATCAAAGTTCTAAAAGATAAATAAATGCTTACTTCAAACATGGTATTCAAACTGAAGAATTTTATGTCCAGTTCAATAAATATTTGTGTATCTCAATTATTGTAGATTAAAAGGAAAGATAACACATATTTTAGGAAATTTTGAAATAAAATCAAATGATAAAATGTAGGATGCATTTTTCATAAAAGATAAACCAACAATAAGGATAGAGGTGGTATCATTAAAAGATAGAAAAATCATACAATTCTAAAACAATAAATTTAAAACTAAGTTAAAGTTAGTAAAGACTCAATTTGTCAATATTCACTTTTATCAAACATTAAAGATTTATGGACTATCTACTATGTTAGGAGGCACTTGGGAGTGGGTAGGAATCCACAGATGTCTAAGACACAGTTACTATTTACTAGAAGCTTACAATCTAGTTGGGGAGACAATAAACAAAAGATAACAATATATAGCCAAAACTATTTATGGGAAGATGTGATACTGAAAATAAAGGTATACTTTTTTAAACAGCCATTAATAGACGGATTTTTAAAAATTCAGTAATATACATTTAAAGGAATTCAAACTATCAACTTCTCCGTAAACAAAGGCTTAGGAATAATATAATCTAGAGCTTGATATTTCTATCCAGTTACTGGAGATAAGCAATTCTAAACTGGTTAAGAATCAGTGCTGGATTGCTTCCACCCAGCTGACAGGACAAATTCCCACGGTGCCAAGTGGAGATTTCAGGGGTGATGTCTAGGGGTTGATGATGTGAGTGATTAATCAGAGGTAGAAAAGTTCATTCTGTAGTCACTGTTCCTTTTTGGAACAACCCCCTTTTAGACATTCTTTCACAGAAATCTAACCTGAATTACCCTCACTATTTTATGGGCACTTGTCATACAAGAATGAATCTGAAGTCCACTAGCTACACAGCTCAGGGTTAGATAGGTAGTAAATAACTAGTAACAAATACTGATAGATTTTAACACAAAAGTCTGTATGAGAAAGCTTACGCTCTAAATTAACAAAGGCATCAGTGGTACCAAAATGAGAAATTAGGTGGAGCTGTAACTAAATTAAGTAAATCTTCCACTAAAAATCTAGGTACAGATATTTGTAAAATTACATATAATTTATAAACTATGTCTTTCATTATTCCTGAATTTAATATTCACAACCTCTACTATTCAAGAGTGACCATGCTGGTCCATCATATACAGTGATTTGCAATTTATTACTCAACTAGAAGTTGGAATGTTTTCTGTCATGCCAGCATTTACGTGTAACTTGGCTAGCAAGGGAGCCTAGCCAACTGCATAAACATTTGTATCTCAAAACAGTTTTACTATTTTAACATGTATTCATTTTATGATAGAAATTGTATGCTAACAAGGTACTCCCAACTGTCTCTCAGGAAATGTCTAGGATCTACTCTAGTTCCAAAACAATTAAAAAATTAAAATATAGTAGAAAAATGTATAATCATTTTACTTACTACTAAAATCACAGTACTGTAGCAAGTCAAGCCTAGAAACAAAAAGATATTTAATGGGATTCTACCAGGAATCATTATCACTGAGTCAGAGCCTACCTAATATGTTCATTACTCCCACTGACTGGTAAACAGAACATTCCTTTGGTCTTAGTCAACAATAACATAATTGAATATTAACCTGTTCAAGAAAAGAGTGGGGAGACAAGAGGCACACACAAGACACATACTATTAGGGTGAAACACTAAAATTAAAAGGCATTATGACTTAAAATAAAAAAATTATAATTTCTAAACTGTAAAACACTATACCTCATTGTGTATTCTAACATGGAAATATGTACATGATACTTAGTAAAAAAAAAATAGGGCATATAATAATTTGTAAAAATAAAAAATATATGTATAAAATTACTTCAAGGCCACCTACTGAAATATTGATAGAAGTTACCTTTGGTTGATGGGATTTCAGATTTCCTTTTCTTTTTTGCTCTAGATTTTCAAAGTTTATGCTACCAATCTAAACTTTCAAGGTTTCTACAGTTTTCAAAGCTTCTACTCCTACTGTGTTGTTTTTATAAAGAAAAATAAAGTTTAAAATTATTTGAGCTGCTTTTCAGTTACAAAACCTCAAATCTGTGACCATTTTAGGAACATTATTTAGTTTTCCCAACTTTTCTCACATAAAAATTCAGTTTTACTTACATCTGTATCTATCATTTTATGCATGTAGATTATAGCAAAACAAGTACTTTTTTTTTTTGGGAGGGCCAGTTATAAGTCCAGTTACATTTCCTAGCCTCCTCTGAGGCCACAGATGGCTATATGATACAGTTCTGGCCCATGAGATAGAAATAGAAGTTGTTGGGGGTGGGAGGGTACATCATTAACTTTCTCTAGAGGAAAAAAACTATGGCTCAGAGCCTCAAATTATCTCCAATATATTTCATATTTCAATGTCTAGCATTCCATCAAAAATTACTGAGCATGCCAGAAGACTGAAAACGAAGAAGAAAAAAATGGCAAAAGCAGATTTACAGGAGATGCAGACATTGGAATTAAGTACAGAGTTTGAAACAGCTGTTTTAAAATTTTTTAAGATTAAAAAAACTAAATGAAAAATCTATCAGATAACTGGAAATTATAAAATAAATCAAATGAAAAACTTAGAACTAAGTAATAAATCAAAATAAAAATGAATGTAACAGCAGAATAGCCACAGCTGAAAAGAGGATTGGTGAAATGGGATGTGTGTCAGTCAGTAGAAAATATCCACGATGAAGCACAGAAAGGGAAAGAACACAAACAATATATGAGACATAGTGAACTGGCCTATTATTCAAGTAACTGAAATCCCAGCAGAGAAGAGAAAGAAAGAACTGGGCAGAAATAAAAGTAGATAGAATGATAATTGCCTGGAATTTTCTAAAACCAATGAAAGACATCAAACCATAGATTCAAGAATTCCTAGTAACACAAAAGTAGAATAAATATAAAGAAAGCCACACCTAGGCACAGCATAGTAAAACAGCTGAAAATAGAAGATAAAATCCCAAATGCAACTAGAGAAAACAGGCATTACCTACAAAAAAAAGCACCAATAAGACTCTCTCACAAGGAACTATGTCTGATGATGAACATGCAATGTGATTTAGTCCACAACTGCTTATTATTCAATCTCCTAAGGAAGGTTCAATGACAGTATACTTTTCATATATGTCATAAAATATTAGAAGATCAGATATCTTGTACTGTATTGTATACTTTTAATTAAAAATAAACCATATTGGCTGGTCCAATGGTGGTGGGTTATCAGAACTTATTATAACAACATTAGTGTCACTAAAGTTGGTATACGAACCTCCACTGCTAAATTTGACTGGCTTAAAAAAAAATTGTTGGAAGATATTATTCTATATGAATTTCATACCACTGATTATGTTAGGCTGATAGTATGCAATTATAATATCATATTTCTTTATATTAAGGACAATTTTGGGGAACTTACAATATTCTGGTACTGTATGAAGGTTTAGTATTTTATATGCTATTTCAATTAATTTTACAAAAAATTCACACAGAAATACCTGTGATTATTTCAGTTTTATATTTCATATATTCTTGGTACCCTATAGAAGATACCATGTAAATTTCTGCATACAGTTTGAGAAACTCAGATGAATACTGTGTTTGGGCAAAACACAATGCATGCACTTAAAATCCTCTAAAATTTTTTTGTTCTTATCATAAAACCACTAAATTTTAACTACCATTTCCACATAAAAGAAATCAGTATGTTTCAACTGGTGAAAAATTTTTTTATAGGCATACTTTGGAGATATTGTGGGGTTTGCTCCCAGACTACTGCAATAAACCAAGTATCACGATAAAGCAAGTTACACAAATTTTTTGGTTCCCCTGTGCACATAGCTTAAGTTTACACTATACTGTAGTCTATTAAGTGTGTAACAGTATTATATCTTTAAAAAACCAATGAACATGTCTGAATTAAAAGTATGAACATATCTTAATTAAAAGTATGTTACTGCTAAAAAATGTTGATACAGAGACATAAAGTGAGCATATGCTGTTGGAAAAATGTGGACAACCCTCTATGCAGGGTTGCCACAAACCTTCAATATGTAAAAAATGCAGTATCTGCAAAGCACAATAAAACAAAGTATGCTTGTCTATGAGGGGGGAAAACTCAACTCCATATTTCTGAGAGATGTTTTTATTTATAGAAATTACCTCTGTAAATAATTTGAACACAATTACCTGTCAGATGAAAAACAAAATACAGGCTTTATTTAATATCTCTTATATTAATGACAATTCTTTTTGGAGAGATTTTTCTAGCTCATTCCTGTTACTTCACATACAAAAATTTACAAATGGAGTTTTTAAAAATCAACCTGCAACAATGAATTATGCTTTTGCATTCATTATGTCTTAATCAGACATGTTTTAAAAAAAACCTGGTATATGTATTATTAGCTATAATTGTTGAATTTCTTTTAAAATGACTATTCAAACAGGTAAGGCAGAAGACATATGCTTTTAAAAAAAAGCCTCTAAAACAATCAATAACTTATGGCATGATCCAGAAATTCAAGATAAGCTTGTTGGTAAAGACTTATTAACTAGCTAATTGTGTCAAATAGGCCATGATTGACAGTATATCTGGATTTACTGCTTGGACAAGTTGTGTGAGACAAACACCCTTAATTAATGAGAGCAGCAACTTCTCCATATGGAAGATTTGGTTTTAAGATTTGGTCTTATGTAAAACATGCTTTTTTTTTATCCTAGTGCCTAAGAAAATAAGAAAGGGAAAATACTTAGTTTCTTGTCAGTTCCAGGACCTAACTACTAGCAGCATGGCTGCAGATCAGTGAAGCCAAAAGAGGATTTACAGAAGGCACCAGCACAATCCACATTAACTTTACTATGTGGCTCAGAATATGCAGAAAGAATTTCAAATGAAGCACAATGATAACCAGGACCATACCAGGACCAGAAACTAAGCAAGAGAATGCTTCAAAATGGAAGGAGTGGTCACCAGTATCAAAAGCTGCTAAAAGGCCAAGTAAAAACAGGACTGAAAAATGTCCACTAGACTTAATGGCATAATGTCATTGGTAACAGGAGCCATTTGTGTTCTTCCTCTGACCCACTGCAGAGTCTGAAAACAGATTAAAGTAAGTTGAGAAGAGAATGGTTCAACCTAGAAAACTGCAGAATAGCAAAAGGTAGAATCAAGACAAAAAATAAAGTTTAAAATGGTAGAAAAATATACTCTATTACTAATAATATCTTACACTGTTAGAAATAAAACTGAAAATAATTATTAACATTATTGACAGGAAGAATAAAGCACTGACAGCAACAATAAAGGGCTGTCTCTGGGAGACAGTTCAAGGTAAGAGGTCATAGTTCTTGAAAATTTTTCAACTGTTTTTGTATAAAACCCATCTTATTAATATTATTAGGATCTTTTCTTTTGAGGGCTAAATTACATTTCTGCATGTTATTCCCTAGAACTTCACACCAAAGGGGACCTGTTATACTTAAGTTCTCATTTCATAGATGAAGATCTTCAGGTAACAATAGGTTAGTACCTATTTGGGGTACAAATGCCAATTAGTGGTAGAGCTAGGAAATCAAACATCTCCCCTTCTGAGGTAGAGATGCCAATCATTTCCTCTACCCCAACCCCTTCCTTAGGGAACATGACTACTTAAAGCTCCCAAATGAACTGCCTTACAGTGACTTTTCCTCCAACCATATCGAATTAGGCTGCAGTGGACATCTGATTCAAGTTTAGCCAAATTTTCTAAATTGTGGTAGAAAACTGAGTCAGATCTTAGAGGATAAGAAGACTGTACGGTCACGTAGACTGAAAGACTGGTGTGGTATTTTTAGCTGTCAACAAGAAACTGGGGTATATTTACAAGAGAGCAGCAGAGGAAGAGACATGTAGTCTCATCAGACATACAAATAATCATTAAATGGTGTTTCTTTCCTTTTCATTTTGCAAAGCGAATAGTTATTAAAATGAGAGGGAAAGAGAGAGAGAAAACATTAACTATTCACTTTGCAAAACGAAAGGGAAAGAAAAAAACACTATCTGAACAGCATTTATACTCACTAAGCACAGTGAGCATGAGTAAGAAAAAAATGAATCAGTACGTTTCAGTGCCTCTTGCAGTACCTAGTGTTACACTGAGTGCAGATCTACAGTTTAAACATACAGTATATATCTTTCATTCACCATGGCCTAAAAAGCAAGCCAACCATTGTATGTGGCAGTCAACCAAAACAAACCACTCAATACTTCTGTGTACTTTATGAGAAATCAAAGTCTTTTCAAAAATAATTTTAATTTATATGAATTTTATCACCTGTTATAAAAACCTAACCTCCACTTAAAAAATGTAGCTCCTCTGCAAATGCCTGACAACTTTCTAGCTCACACTAGCCACGGTAAATGAAGTTCCTGTAATTACATTCCAAGCTCCTTAGAAACTTATCAATGTGCCCTCCCTTTTTCTTTGCGCTAATTTGTGTAGGCTTCTGTTCCTTAAACTTAGATGTTACTGAAGTGATCCTCCTAACCTGTGGAAGCCTTTTTATGACTAATAGTACAGAACAGTGAAAGGTGGTAATGCACTGTAGTTAGGAGTTTTAGAATCAGACAGATCTCTTTTGGATTCATGGCTCTACCTCTCAGTAGTTCTGTGACTTTGGGGAAGTCATTTAACCTCTGTGAATCCCATTTGCTTTACTGGTAAAATGGAGGTAATACTACCTACCTCATAATACTATTTTAAAGATTAAATGACATAATGTACATTAAGTACTTAGGATTGTGCTTGGTATATACTATTATAATAACTGATAGTATTTATTAGATTGAGTTCCTGCTGAACTCAATTTGTCACATGGTTTTCTCCTATTGCCCCCATCAATTGCTCCTATATTTCATGATATTTTTGTAAAATTTTATAAAAGTTATGGAAGTGAACAAATTTATTAACAAAGTAGGATTTGTATGATTTTATTAACTTAAACTTATTAACAAAGTAGGATTTGTACTTTGTATTAATAAAGTAGGATTTGTCTATCTTCTCTAGACTCCCAAAGTTAATTTAGTATTCCCAGTTCAGTTTGGGGGCCAGACAACAATATTCCCAATGGTACCATTAACCTGACATTAACCAGCAATTAACCTGAAAGTGTTATGCATCCCTCCCACCCCCTAAAGTACTCTTCCTTCTAAAATCTATATTAAATAGTAAGTAAATCTTACTAATTAAGTATCATTTAAGACAAAAGAGCTGTAAAGGTTAGTAACTCTTGGTCATAAAAATAACTTGTAGCAAATTTTAAAATGCCACTATTATATCTAATAGGTAAATGCTGCTTCCAGAATTTTCATGCTTCAGAGATAAGTTTTATATATATAAACACCATCAAATAAAAGCCTGTGTGCCTATATTAATCTTTAATATCTTCAAGAATTATATAAAGAGTATTCTAAATAGATTTCTATTTTTTGAGATCTGGAATCCTTAAATCCTTTAGGAAATTTATACTGGTCATAAATAAATAAATCTTTAAATAATCCTCAAATTTTATTTTAAACCAAATTTTTCAAAGCCTTTTCCTATCTTTTTGTTAAACCTATTAAAAAGGAAAACTAGTACTTTAATCTAAAACTTTCATATCTTCCTTTTAATAAAGGCACTTTAGGGACCACCAGATTAACTGGTGGTAAACAGACAATATTTTACATGTGTATAGCAATTAGCGACTTTCAAAGTATTAAAGTTATTTTACTTAATTTTCACAACTGTATGAATCAAACATGGCAACTTTTATTCCCATTTTATAGAAATGAAATTCAAGGTCAGTTAAGCAACCACATATGAAAAAAACTAGAACCTACATTTTTTGACTTCTAATTTACAACCTTTCCACCTCCTCATATTGCCTCTCACATGGATCATTTACAATAATGTATAATTGAGATCTGAATAATAGTTACGGCCCAATGGAAAGAAAAGAATATTAAAATGTGATAAAGTAGATAAAACAGGTAAAGTATTAGTTATATTTTGTAGTTAAGAAGGGGTTTTAGTACACAAATATTTAATTTTTGAGAATTTAATCATTTAATCAAAGAGAATGCTTGAGAGGTTATGGGGAAATGGAGATGCAGGCACTTTATTTGCAAATTATCTGTGGGTGTGGGTACAGCACTTTTTTCTTGTCTTAAACTTGTGTTTTAGTCACAGTGGTAAATTATAACTTCTTTTAGAGAGGAAGAATCTTGCTTGCAATTATGCCCTAGGGAAATGGTTTCACGATCCTTACCGTATTTTATAAATAAACAGGGTTACAAAAAAAAGATTCCCTTTAGATAGAAATAACAATTTCTAAGACAGAAAAACTCAGACTTTCCAGAAACAAATAGAAACTTTAGCTACATATGTAGCTAAACATATGTATATCTTTACTCATATACAGAATCTGTAAAAGGCCTATTATTTTGGTAACAAGAAAGAAGAGATTAAAAAGAATAAGGATGATACCCTTTCAAATAAAAAGAGAGGCAAACAACAGGAAGGGTGGGTGTGGGAGTAAAGGCTCTGTATGGTGGGCTCAGGCATGGTTTAAATAGATAGCATTTTCCCAAATCTAGTTTATTAGAGAACAAACAGAGTATCCTGATGAGAACAGATGAAATCAGACTTCTAGGGATTCTCCTCAGAGTTAATAAAACATATCTTTTCCCTTAAAACTTTTTACCCTCTAAAAAAATAATAATTTGCTACTGTGACTCAAATAGAAGAACTAAGGTAAGGAAAAAAAGTCTTCCCTAATATAATTTCCTCAAACCCCCCCCTCCACCACACACACACATACATGTGAGTATTCTTGAAATAATATAGCAAAGCCATTTCCTTCCAACTCTACATAACCCAAAGCTCTATAATATTTGATGCCGGATTTTAAAATAAGGTATAATAAGCTCTAGCTACATGAACTAGTATAGTAGTTCATTTTTCACTCCTTTTCTCTGTGTGACAGTCTCTTGCATTACTTGAGCCTTGATATTTACCTGAACCTCTGAATTGGAGTCAACAGGCTGTAGTGAAAACCAAGTTTCTTTGCCACTGTGGTTACATAAGTCTTCTTTTTTGATGGCTACTTTTCCTACAGAAAATAAGTAAAACAATATAAGAAAACATTTTGTATAATCCTAACACTCATTAGCACTGTTATGTAATACTTTGTAGAAAGCATTTTTAGATAATTTGTACCTATTGACATAAAAACCCATTTTTATAAAGCACTTTTCTATATTCGAAAAAATGAAAAAGTGTCTATTTCCCCTTACCTCTTGGCAGACCCTTTTCTGGGTCATTTTGAATCAGGCAATCAGACAAAAACTCCATTGTATTTACATGCGACTGTGTTTTTTAATACTTATTCAGATTCACATTTTTACCCAGAGTACATTCAGTGTAAAAAGCCATGTATGATGTTAAGAGCAAACTGATCTTCCCAATTCTTTTAACACTATGAATAAACCACATGTTGTTAAGAGTTTATAAGTTCCAATTAAGAGAAAAGAAAAAACAATACCATACATCATTAACTAAAGTGAAAACTGACTTTAAAATTATGGGAGATTAGAACAATTTTATTATTAAAAATTTGCTTTTATCAAAACATTGCAACCATTGATTATGTTGCTTCAATGCATATAAAAATTAAGGCAGTTCTCTAAAGAGTTTCTACCTCTCAGAGGAAGATACAGTACAATGCACATAGTAGTATGAGAGGAAGAAACAGGAATGTTCTTATTATAATAAAGTATTTGCCATGTTGGTACAAAGCATTTCCTTCCTCAATTCAAGTTTTAAGAAGTAGACAGAGTTTTGCATATGACTGAAAATTTATTCCAGGATTCTACGCAAAAGCTTCAGCAAAGGATATAGACTAAAGTTAAAGTAGTAACTTTAACTGCTTCAACTTTCTTTAAAGCAAGTAAACTTTTAGTCAAGTAAGAATTTTCATTTTACATGTTCTTATTGATACTTCATTTCCTTTCACTTATGACACACCTTAGTCTTTCAGTTCAACATATGAAAACTTTA
>CAUYSK010100783.1:0-10261 GCA_963575035.1 Avahi laniger
CTTGTGTGCTTCAAAGGACACTATCAAGAAAGTAAGAAGACAACCCAGTGAATGGGAGAAAATAGTTGCAAATCATATATGTGATAAGGGACTTGTATCCACAATATATAAAGAATTCTTAAGCCGGGCGCGGTGGCTCACGCCTGTAATCCCAGCAGTCTGGGAGGCCGAGGCGGGCAGATTGTTTGAGCTCAGGAGTTTGAGACCAGCCTGAGCAAGAGCGAGACCCTGTCTCTACTAAAAAAAATAGAAAGAAATTATCTGGACAACTTAAAATATATAGAAAAAAATTAGCCGGGCATGGTGGCACATGCCTGTAGTCCCAGCTACTCGGGAGGCTGAGGCAGTAGGATCACTTGAGCCCAGGAGTTTGAGGTTGCTGTGAGCTAGGCTGATGCCACGGCACTCACTCTAGCCTGGGCAACGGTGTGAGACTCTGTCTCAAAAAAAAAAAAAAAGAATTCTTACAACTCAACAATAAGAAGATAGTCCAATTAAAAAATGGGCAAAGGATTTGAATGGACATTCTCCAATGAAGATATGTAATAAGTACATGAAAAAATGCTGAAAATCATTCGCCATCAGAGAAATACACATGAAAGCCACAATAAGATACCACTTCACACCCACTAGTCTGGCTGTATTCAAATTGACAGTAACAAGTGTTGATAAGGACATGGAGAAATGGGAACTCTCATACATTGCTTGTGGGAGTGTAAAATGGTGCAGCTGCTTTGGAAAACAGTTTGGCAGTTCTTCAAACAGTTGAACCATTTATTAGCTATATGACCCAGCAATTTCATTCCTAGGTATATACTCAAGAGAATTAAGAGCATACATTCACCCAAAAATGTATACATAAATATTCGTGGCAGCGTTATTCTTAATACCCAAAAAGCGGTAACAACCCAAATGTCCACCAATTGATGAATGGATAAACAAATGCTATATCCCTTCTGTGATATATCCATACAGAAGAATTATTCAGCAATAACAATGGAATTCTGATACATATTACAATGTGGATGAACTTTGAAAACATTATGCCAGTTAAAGAAGTTAGTCACAAAAGGCTTCATATTGTATGATTCCATTCATATAAAATGAATAGGCAAATCTATAGAGACAGAAAGTAGATGAGTGGTTGCCAGGGGCAGCAGGGATGAGGAAATGGGAAGTGACTACTATTGGGTATGAGGTTTTTCTTTTGGTATGATGAAAATGTTCTGGAATAAAATAGTGGTAATGGTGGCACAACCTTGTGAATATACTAAAACCGCTAAGTTATACACTTTAAAAAGGTGACTTTTATGGTATGAACATCATATCTCAATTTTTTAAAAAAAAATTAAGTATGGTATAGATTCTACTTCCTTTTTTTTTTTTTTTTTTGGGAGACAGAGTCTTACTCTGTCATCCTGAGTAGAGTGCAATGGTGTCATCATAGCTCACTGTAACCTCCTAACTCCAGGACTCAAGCAATCCTCCTGCCTCAGCCTCCCAAGTAGCTGGGACTATAGGCTTGAGCCATGACCCCTGGCTAATTTTTCTACAATATTTTTAGCAGAGACAGGGCCTCGCTCTTACTCAGGCTGGTCTCGAACTCCTGAGCTCAAGCAATCCTCCCGCTTCAGCCTCCTGGAATGCTGGTATTACAGGTGTGAGCCATTGTGCCCAGCCAACTTCTTCATATTTTTTATACTCATTTAGCCTCATTCCTTTATTTACATTATGCCTGGCTCCTGAATACACTTGAACAAAACCCTACTTTGGATGTACAACATAAATGGTGGAATTTAAGGTTCATATAATTTTAGTTTTTTTTTTTTTTTTTTTTGGTTTAAGCTTGACACCTAGGTTGTGTCATTCTTTTTTTTTTTTTTTATTTCATTTCAGCATATTATGGGGGTACAGATGTTTAGGTTACATATGTTGCCCTTGCCTCCCCCCTCCCCCCCAAGTCCGAGTTTCAAGCGCATCCATCCCTTGGATGGTAAATTTTAGTTTTAATTTGGAGAACATAGTGGATTAAACAGTCATCCATATTGTCTTTATTCTGCCTACTTAACTATTTCTGAAATTTGTCTACTTCTCTCCTCCACTATTTTTCTGCTTATCTCCAGCTTATTCTAAACCACTCCCATCACCTCCTATCCAGCCACCTGGGATTATTTACTGTGGCTTCTTTACTGATCTCCCCTCATCTACTTGCTCTCTACATAGCGGCCAAAGCACTTTCTAATATCATTTCTCTTTTCCAAACTCTTCAGGTTTTTTCCCATTGCTCTTTGGATAATGCCCTCACAAGGCCTAACATGACCTGCCTTTGTTTCTCACCCAGTAGCAATCTTGAATTGCTACTTTGTCATTTACACTTTTCTCAAAATTGTAAGCTCCTCACCTTTCTCTTCAGTTCTATTCTTTGCATATGTTATTCCTCTGCAGTACATGCAGATTTCCTCTCTCCTGCTACCTGCTCCCGCCCCCCCCCATCTCCTTGGTCTCACAGTTTAAATGTCACTTCTTCAAGCCAGTTTTTCTTGGTCCCTAAGACTAGATTTGGCTCTCCCTGAAATGCTTTCATAGCACCTTGAACTTATCTTGTTTTATTAATAGATGCAAAGATCATTCAGGCCGGCACGGCGGCTCACACCTATAATCCTAGCACTCTAGGAGGCCCAGGTGTGAGGATCGCTTGAGGTCAGGAGTTTGAAACCAACGTGAGCAAGAGTGAGACCCATCTCTACTAAAAATGGAAAAAATTAGCTGGGTGTGGTGGTGAATACCTGTAGTTCCAGCTACTCGGGAGGCTGAGGCAGGAGGATCGCTTGAGCCCAAGAGTTTGATGTTGCAGTGAGCTATGATGATGCCACAGCACTCTAGCCTGGGCAACAGAGTGAGACTGTCTCAAAAAAAAAAAGATCATTTAGTACTTACTACTCATTTTAATTTTATAGTGATTTATGTAATTATCTGTTTTCTCTGGAAGACCATAAACTATATCATGTTATTAACTACTTCCTAAGCATGTAATGCCTGGTATTTCATAGGCAGGCCACAGATATTTCATGAATGGAATTATATATTCATTAGTAAGTGTAATCTTTGTTCTTATCCTAAAGGGAGGAAGAAAGGGAAGATTTTGATACTAGCACTGAGAGCAAAGAAATAGAGCAAAAGGAACTAGATCAAGATATGGTCACTGAAGATGAAGATGACTCTGGATCACATAAAAGAAGCAGAAGGGGTATTTAAGACCATGCTCATTTGTTTGTTTTTAATTGATAAAGCACTTCATTAATTCAGCTATTCCGAAATATACATTAAATTATTTTCATTTGTTTTTAAAATGTCTACCTTATAGCTGTGATGAATTATAAAAATGTTGTTATTCATGTTAGTATATTTACAATTGGATCATTATTTACATGCCATTTATACTTTATGGAAGAGAGAGAATCCTATCTCTTTAATAGGTCAGTTTCTCATAACTTCAACTTTTGGCTATTCAAGTTTTGTTGAATTTCTACATTTACAACTTTATATAAGGCAAAAAAGAAATTTTTATTCTATAATGTACTCAATGTGCACTGGATGCCTCCTGTGTGCTACAGATACAAAAATCAATAATGTTCATAATTGGTATCATATTGCTGAGAATGAAAATCTCTGCTGCCTTAAAATAATTTCATAAATTGCTGGATCAAAGGGAATACATTTTTTAAAAGCTTTCGATACAAATTACTTCTAAGGATCTTTAACCTTCCTCATTTAATGACTATCGAAGGAGATCATTAATTTAATTCTGTGCCTATAATTTGTATGAAATCTTTTTTTTCTATATTGTTTTCTAAATGCTTACTTACTAACATAGTGCATTAGTCTGCTTGTGCTGCCATAATGGAATACCACAGACTGGGGTGGCTTAAACAACAAAAATTTGTTTTCTCACAGTTCTGGAGACTGGACGTGTAAGATCAAGGTGCCAGCAGGGTTGGTGTCTGATGACGCCTCTCTTTGGCTTGCAGACAGTGCCATCTTGCTGTGTCCTCACATGGCTTTTTCTCTGTGTACAGCAGAGAACAAAAGTTCTGATGTCTCTTGTTCTTATAAGGACACCAATCCTATTGGATTAGGAACCCACCCTTATGACCTCAGTTAACCTTAATTACTTTCTTAAAGGCCCTATTCCAGATACAGTCACTTTGTAGGTTAGGGCTTCAACATGTGAATTTGGGATTTTAGGGGAGAGCACAATTTATTCCATAACATAATAACTTGAAGTAGCTTTGTATCTCATATTTTTCTAATAGAAATTTAAAATATGATGATGATGAAAAATGTTATTTTAACTATAGGGAAAAGGGGACAAAATGGATTTAAAGAATTTACCAGGCAAGAAGAGATCAACTGTGTAACAAGTGAGCCTCTTACTGTTGCTGAGGAAGAAGCACTAAAACAAGAATACCAACGAAAAGAGAGAGAGCTCTTAGAAAAAATCCAAAATGCCATAGCATGTACCAATATCTTTCCTTTGGGCCGTGACCGCATGTATAGGCGATACTGGATTTTCCCGTCTATTCCTGGATTGTTTATTGAAGAGGATTATTCTGGTCTCACTGAAGACATGCTGTTGCCTAGACATTCATTATTTCAGAATAATGTACAGTCCCAAGATCCTCAGGTATCCACTAAAACTGGAGAGTCTTTGAAGTCTGAATCTACCTCCAACATTGACCACGGTCCATGTGATCATTCTGCGCAACTGCCAAAACCAGTGCATAAGCCAAATCGGTGGTGCTTTTACAGTTCTTGTGAACAGCTAGACCAACTTATTGAAGCTCTTAATTCTAGAGGATATAGAGAAAGTGCCTTAAAAGAAACTTTGTTGCAAGAGAAAAGCAGAATATGTGCACAGCTAGCCTGTTTCTCGCAAGAGAAATTTCATTTTTCAGGTAAATTTGCAATGAAATCACTTTCCTTTCTTTTTTCTTCCCATGATCTCTGGTCGTTCGGGATTAAGTATTTTTCAAGGTATTAGAAATATATTTAAAACACTTTATCTTTCATTTAGACCATTCCCTTAATTTGCAAGTTAGAGTTTGGGAATGTATTTCTTTAGAGAAATAAGATTCTCTAAATGCCGTTGAGTTCTGTTTGTATTATGAGGAACACATACATCTGTGATTTCTTCACATCTGTGAAGAAATACATATTCTTCCTATCTTCTCATTCCTTGGTCAGTAAACTTTGAATGCCCAAGTCTCCAAGGCTGCCATCCGTTTTAGAGATAATACAACAAGTGGGATTGCTCACTAAGGATTTTGTCTGAGAGTCCAGGAGCAAGGCCCATTAATGGTCACTTCTTTGGAAATTGGCTGCAGGGGCAGATCAGGCAGCAGCATTTCCTGTTTGATGGCTGATCCATTGATGACAAATAAGAAACAGTAAGAAATTTTTAGATGGGAGTTTTTATATTAATGAGATTATCTATATAAAGAATAGCTTAAGTTTAGGGGCATGTTACCATGACTACTTCAGTTTTTAGGATTAAAAGCTGTAAATCACTAATTTAAAAAAAAACAGCTTTAAAATATCATGCAATTCACTCATTTAAAGTGTACAATTCAATGGTTTCTGTTAAATTCACTGATACATGCAACCATCACCACAACCAATTTTAGAACATCTTCATTACCTCAAAAAGAAACTTTGGGCAGGGATCGGTTACTCACACCTGTAATCCTAGCACTCTGGAAAGCCAAGACAAGAGGATCTCTTGAGGTCAGGAGTTCAAAGCCAGCCTGAGTAAGAGTGAGACCCAGTCTTGACTAAAAATAGAAAAATTAGCTGGTTGTTGTGGCTTATGCCTGTAGTCTCAGCTACTTGGGAGGCTGAGGCAAGAGGACTGTTTGAGCCCAGGAGTTTGAGGTTGCAGTGAACTACAGTAATGCCACTGCACTCTACCTAGGGCGACAGAGTGAGACTCTGTCTCAAAAAAAAAAAGAAACTTTCTACACTTTAGCTACCATTCCTTTACCTTCCCTACCCCACTACCTCCTAGGCCTAGGAAACCACAAATCTACTTTCCCACTGTAAATTTTCCTCTTATAAATATTTCATATGAGTGGAATCATCTATGGTCTTCTGTGATTGACATCTTTAATTTAGCATAATATTTTCCAGTTTCATACAGGGCGTAGCATGTATCAATAGTTCATTCCTTTTTATGGCCAAATAATATTCCGTGGTGTATATATACCACATTTTATTTATTTATTTGTTTGTTTGTTTCAGAGACAGGATCTTGCTCTGTCACCCAGGCTGGAGTGCAGTGGCACAAATCACTTGATCTTAGCCACAATACCGAGAAGCGATACAGTGGCACAATCATAGCTCACTGTAACCTCCAACTCCTGGGCTCAAGTGATCCTCCTGTCTCAGCCTCCCAAGTAGCTGGGATTACAGGCACATGCCACCACACGCAACTAATTTTTTAATATTTTTTTGGTAGAGACAGGGTCTTGCTGGTCTTGAACTCCTGACCTCAAGGGATTCTCCTACCTCAGCCTCCCAAAGTGCTGGGATTACAGGAGCAAGCCACTGCACCCGGCCTATACCACAATTTTATTCAATATTTACCCATTCATTAGTTGATGGACATTTGATTTGTTTCTACCTTGTGGCTATTATGAATAATACTACTGTAAACATTCACATACAAGATTTTGTGTTGACATAGGTTTTCATTTGTCTTGAGTATATACCTAGGAGTAGAATTACTGGTAACTTTGCTTAATGGTTTAAGAAACTAAATTGTTTCCCAAAGTGGCTGTACTTTTCCCACCAACAATGTATGAGGGTTCCAATTTGACTAATGACTAATAATGTTAAGCGTCTTTTCATGTACTCGTTGTATATCTTTGTATATCTTCCTTAAAGAAATGTCTGTTCAGTTCCTTTACCCATTTATTAATTGGGTTGTCTTTTGAATGAGTTATAAGAGTTCTTTATACCTTCTGGACACAAGGCCCTTACAAGATACAGGATTTGTAATTATTTATTTATGACACTTGAGGATTTACACTTTGTATCCATTATTTTAAGATAATAGGCACGTGGGGTAATTGTATTTTTTAATAAGAAAATCATAATTAAGATTTGATTACTATTTCAGACAAACCTCAAACTGATAGCAAACCTATATACAGTCGGGGAAGGTCTTCCAATACATATGACCAATCTCAGATGTCTGCAGAAAGGCAACTTGAACTGAGGCTGAGAGATTTTCTTTTGGATATTGAAGATAGAATTTACCAAGGAACATTAGGAGCAATCAAGGTTTGTACGTGTAGCTATTTTTAGTTGAATTTGCCTGGTCTAGAATTTTATTCATATTTGTTAATTATATGATACAGGCAAAGCAAGTGTGTTTTGAATAAACACCAGGGAATGACATTTTTTTTTTATTTCCTTGCATTAAAATGTTTATGGACATGAATCTTATTTTTTTTTTTTTTTTTTTGAGACAGAGTCTCACTGTGTTTCCCAGGCTAGAGTGCCATGGCGTCAGCCTAGCTCACAGCAACCTCAAACTCCTGGGCTCAAGCGATCCTACTGCCTCAGCCTCCCGAGTAGCTGGGACTACAGGCATGTGCCACCATGCGCAGCTAATTTTTTCTGTATATTTTTTAGTTGTCTGATTAATTTCTTTCTATTTTTAGTAGAGACGGGGGTCTTGCTCTTGCTCAGGCTGGTCTCGAACTCCTGAGCTCAAACAATCCACCCGCCTCAGCCTCCCAGAGTGCTAGGATTATAGGCGTGAGCCACCGCCCCTGGCCAAATCTTTTTTTTTTTTTTTTTTTTTTTAGTAACTCTGTACTTCAATGGATGCAAAAATCTTTCTCTCTCTTTTTTTTTTTTTTTTGAGACAGAGTCTCGCTCCGTTGCTTACGTTAGAGTGCCATAGCATCAGCCTAGCTCACAGCAACCTCCAATTCCTGGGCTCAAGCAATCCTTCTGCCTGAGCCTCATGAGTAGCTGGGACTACAGGCACAAGCCATAAAGCCCGGCTTATTTTTCTATTTCTAGTACGCGCGGAGTCTTACTCCTCCCACCTCGGCCTCCCAGAGTGCTAGGATCACAGGTGTGAGCCACTGCGCCTGGCCAAAAATCTTTCTTAAATATGCTATAGAACTATCTGCTTTCTTAAGCAGAATTTAATGAATATAATTGTTTTTTTAAATAATCTTTTGTATTTTAAATGTATATTTTATGATGTTTTCATCAGATGTTGAAATGTGTAAGGATAATTTCTTCTTCCTTGACTAGCTCTTGCTTTCTTTGCTGAGTTTAGTTTGTTTGTTGGTTTCTTTGTTATCTTTTTTGATCTGTGAGTAATTCATGCTTGATATATGTGCTTTCATTCATGCCTTTGCCATCATGTGTCACATTTTTGCTAGTATCAAGTTGACCATCTTAAGAGTTTATGATTTCTTTATATAAAAGTAAGGTGTTAGAGCTTTCTTTATGGATAATATGAATTCCATTTTGGCCACTTAGTAACCTTATCTTTAGATTCTTTTTTGATTCATAATCTGTTCTAGAATATTCATAAATTAATTCTATGTGTACTTTGAACATACCTCTTAGAAGCAACATACTCCATTTTTCAGTGTTAGTGAATTTGGATTTTGTTACAGGTTACAGATCGACACATCTGGAGATCAGCCTTAGAAAGTGGACGATATGAGCTTTTAAGTGAGGAAAACAAAGAAAATGGGATCATTAAAACTGTGAATGAAGATGTAGAAGAGATGGAAATTGATGAACATGCAAAGGTCATAGTAAAAGACAGGTACAAAAAGGATTTTTCTAAAGTAATCATCACTTTTCCTTGCCACTTCAATTATAAAGTTATTGTTTTTTTTTCTTTTTAAGTAAATATTTCTTTTATCTTGTTTTAAACACTTGTCATGAGGACATTTCTAACCACTGAAATTATCATTTCCTATTCCTCAGGATCTCTATTACTCCACTTTGTATTAATGCCGCCAAAAGACAGCTAACTGATTAACGTAATGATAATTTTTCAAGAGTTTTTTAAAAAAATCTTTGAACTTAAGATTTTTTTTAAACTTAAGATTTTATTAATTTCAGAAAGTAACTTTGTGTAGTATCCATTCTTCCTTTCTGTTGGAAAACTTAGTAAATTTTGGTAGACTTAAATATTATTTGAACTTAAATAATATTATTTGAATCAGAGTCTATCTCTGTGTATCTATAGATAGATACTTTTACTTTTTCAAGGGTATTTTGGATATTATGTGCCCTTAAGCAGTTCGTCATCTAGAAGGGAATGGTAGAGAGATGAGAGGCTGGCAGCTATAGAACAGGGCAAGCAAGGGCCCTCACAGAAGGTAATACCCAGTGCAAAGGAAGTACATAGGAGGGCTGCTTGTCTTGGTGCAACACGGGAGACAGGGAAGGAAGTGCTAGAGGAAGTGACTCCAAAGCTGAGCCCTGAAGGTGGGGAAGATACGACACTGGGAGGAAAGACCATGTACAAATGCTTTGAAGTGAATGGGTTTGCACTTTTTTTTTTTTTTTTTGAGACAGAGTCTCACTCTGTTGCCTGGAGTAGAGTGCCATGGCATCAGCCTAGCTCACAGCAACCTCAAACTCTTCGGCTGGAGCAATCCTACTGCCTCAGCCTCTCGAGTAGCTGGGACTACAGACATGTGCCACCATGCCCAGCTAATTTTTTCTATATAGATTTTTAGTTGTCCAAATAATTTCTTTCTATTTTTAGTAGAGATGGGGGTCTCACTCTTACTCAGACTGGTCTCGAACTCCTGACCTTGAGCGATCCACCCACCTCAGTCTCCCAGAGTGCTAGGATTACAGGCGTGAGCCACTGCGCCCGGCCTAGTTTTCTTTTTTGTTGTGTCTTTGTCTAGTTTTGGTATCAGGATAATACTGGCCTCATAGAATGAGTTTGGAAGTATTCCTTTCTCATCAACTTTCTAGAATAGTTTGAGGATAATTGTTATTTTTCTTTAAGTGTTTGGTACAATTCAGCAATGAAGACTTCAGGTCTCATGCTTTTCTTTGTTGGGAGCATCTTTATTACTGCTTCAATCTTGTTATTTGTTATTGGTCTGTTCAGGTTTTCTATTTCTTCATGATTCAATTTTGATAGGTTGTACATGTCCAGGAATTATTTATCTATTTCTTCTAGATTTTCCAATTTGTTGGCATA
>CAUYSK010100784.1:0-10624 GCA_963575035.1 Avahi laniger
ATTAATTTCTTTCTATTTTTGGTAGAGACGGGGTCTCGCTCTTGCTCAGGCTGGTCTCGAACTCCTGAGCTCAGAAGGATCCGCCCACCTCGGCCTCCCAGAGTGCTAGGATTACAGGCGTGAGCCACCGCGCCCGGCCTGAAAATGCTTTTTATTATGATGAGTCAGTGTACGATTTTCTCCCTTATAAAAAAATCACTCCTAGGCCGGGTCAAATTCTTTTCTCATTTAAAGCAGTGTGCCCTCGTTTGGTCTGGAAACGTCCAAGGAAGTCTGAATGATTAATGGAAGAGCTTGGAAGAAGCTCAGGACACTGCTAGGGCTTTGCTGTTCCTGCAGGGAAAACAGTTAACCGCGCCTGGCCCCAGCGGAGCTATCTTGCTTGCTCTTAATCACATCGCAGAGGAACACAGTGCGACTTCAGACGAACGAAGGGGATGCTTCTGGGCTTGGGACAGAACCGGCATGTTCAAAGCAGTGGCCGGCTAGGCCAGCCAGAGAGAGGCCTGGGTGCTCGTTGTCTACGGTGTGCCAAAGCCATCGATGTCCGTGTCTGCCAAAATGGTTTCTCAAGATCAATTTCTTGTCTGAGTAGGAATCATGCAAAAAGTTTATTTTTAGGTTTCCTGGGGGAAAAGCATATGTCCATCACATGCATATTTTCACATGGCTTTACCGGGGTTGCTTCTCAGGGCTCTGGGCCCCTCTGCCTCAGCCCCAGTCGGAGCAGAATGCATCTGTAGTCTTCTGACTACCCTTGTGGCTTTAGTTACTTCCCTCTGAGCTCAGGACCCCACCTTCCTTTTTGCTGCCTTTGCACCCAGAAGTGCAAAGCACCCAGAACATCGAGTCCTTCTGCCGGAGGGTCCATCTTGCAGTGGTATCCCACTCACCAGCATCACCATCCCGCACTTGCTGTCTCTGGACCTGTCTACCGTTACCTTTAAGACTTTCTCGGCATTCGAGGCTTGCATTTCTCCCTGGACTTTGGTATTTAATACTAGCACGTAAGATTTCCCTAACTCTAGACCATCCTTGTCCCCCCCAGATATGAGTTCCAAACTTCCTGCTTCCTACCACTCCCCATGGTCCCCCATCCTCCAATGTGACCAAAGAATGTCACATAGAGGGCATAGCAGGCCAGGCATGAGGTTGCCTCGAAGTCATTGTCAGAACCCCCAAGAGGCAGCCGCACAAGACTCAGGTGATGGTGACAGCTCTCTCTCTGGCCCTGTGGTCTCCAAAGTGTGGTCCCTGGACCTGCAGCATCAGCAGCCTCTGAGAACCAGTTGGAAATACCCCGGCTCGGGCCCCGGCGCAGCTGTACTGAGTCAGAGCCTCTGGAGATGGACCCAGCAGTCCGCACTTTAACACGTCTCCAGGTGAGTCCCAGACATATCGGGGGAGGGGGCGGGATTTCAAGGAGGGCTTTGCTCACATCCTTGTGGGCCAAACTGTCACCTTGAGAACGCACAGCCCTCAGCTAGGGCCACAACCTTGGGATTTGGAGACTGCACCAGGAAGTCATTCAGATACCTGGAGACACTAGTCAAAGATTTCTTGAAACAGAAGCCTCAGGAAGACAAAGGGGACGTGGCTCAAGCTGTGGGGCAGCCTCACCACCTCCACACCCCCACACCCTGGCTGGAAAGCCAGTGTCCTCTTCTGCCGCAGCAAACAGACCCTGTTGCAGTGACCCCAAAGGACACCCGATGTAGACCTTAGCTGAGCGAAGTTGGTCCGGGAGATCCAGGACTGAAGGTAAGGGCCCTGATTTTGACTTTTATGCATCTGGCAATCACTGAAAAGGAACACATTGCCTTGCTTTAATTTATGGGGGTGGGGATATAGAGAGAGCGAGCTCCAGGATACCTAGAAAGAAATAGGTTAGAATAAATTCTAATTTCAAGTTAATAATGGGCCTATCTATTACTTCTCCTGACTCATGTGCCAGGCATTGTGCTCCAGGTTTCTTAGTTGATCCTCAGAATGACCACGTGTGAAAATTATCTGTTGATGGAGTTAAGTGGAACAGAGGAGAGAACCGGCCTGGAGTCAGAACAGCTGGGTTGGGGGTCTCAATTCTGCCACTGACCACACACTAACTGTAAGACAGAGGAAGATAGTATTGGATTTGTGGGCTTTTTCTGATGCCCCCACCCCCCCTCCCCCGCAATAAGTGCTCAATAAATAAGTTTTGGTTATGAATGGATCCAAAAAGCTTGGAGAGGTCAATCAGGGGTTCTCAGCACGGTTGCACATTAGAGTCACCTTTTTCTTTTCTTTCTTTCTTTCTTTCTTTTTTCATTTTCTTTTCACTCACTCTCCACCCACTCTCTCCAGTCACCTTTTTAAATGCCCAATCCCTCGTAATGCCCAGGAGCAGCAGGTGGAGCCAATAGGTTCAATGAGTTGCAGGGGATCCCGCAGCCAGCAGGTGGCCGGGCTAGGATTTGAGCCCAGATCTGCCGACACAGAAACCCAAGCTTTGGCTTAAGGAGCCAGTTCATGGAGCTCAAAGCGCAGCTGACACCTCCTCCAAGCGGCAAAGCAGGTGTAGTTCGGGAAGACTGACCTCTGCTGGGCTTCCCCGTGAAGATACTTCCTTGTCACAGTAGGGGTGGTATTTCCCCAGCTGATCCAGTTAGGGGTATCCGTCTCAGGTTGTGCAGATCTCAGAGACCCTTTGGGAGCAGAGCAGTGTGTGAAGTCACCAAGAAGACTCTAAAGGTTTCCTTCTGATGAAAGGGATCACTCTGCCACTTTGAAAAGAAAGATGCTGCCTCCTGACATTACATAGAGCCACACGCATGGCAAAGCAGGTTCCTACCCATTTCCCAGTTCGGCCACTTCCTAGCTTGGTGGCCGGGCAAGTTCCTTAACCTGTTTCTCAACTTTCTCATCTGAAACACTGGGATAGTAATAGTATCTCAGAGGGTTTCTGCAAGGATTGGATGATACGTGAAGCGCTGAGAACAGGGACTGGCACATAGAAAGTGCTCGGTAATGTCAGTAATTATTCAATTAAGACTCGACAACATGCTAAGGCTCAGTGTCTTACCCCAGGTTAACAGCTTGTAACCCAGAGCTGGCATCAAACCGAGTTTCCTAAGTCTAGGTCGAAAGGCCTGTCTGTCTACAACTTCACTGCAGAGGTCCTGCCTTCATCCTCTCTCACCTGGGCCATTCAATGGCTGCCTACCTGTGTCCTGTTTCTAGGTCCTTCTCTATCCAATTCACTTTTTCCTCCTTTTTTATGTATTTTTAAATTTTTATTTATTTTATTTTTATTTTCACTTATTTTTAAGTGTAAAAGTAAAATATTTTTATAGCAGTAGTGAAAATTGCAGGGTAAGAAAAATCCATCACTAATCCTGTTAAGCTCTGATGGTGGCACACAACTGTGGTCGCAGCTACTGGGGAGGCTGAGACAGGAGGATCACATGAGGCCAGGAGTTCAAGGCCAGCCTGAGCAACATAGCAAGACCCCATCTCTAAATAAATAAATGGATAAATAGGCAGCAAAAAAAATTGTTTTTAAATCCCACTAAATCTGGGGTGACAATTCTTTGCTGTAGTGTGATGTCCTGAGCACACAGTTCTTTACATGATGGTCATTCTGTAGAGTGCAAAAGAACCAACTGGAAAATTCATTTAAAGTTCAAATGACTTGGCCGGTCCGACGGTAGTGGGTTATCAGAACTTATTAACATTAGTGTCGCTAAAGTTGGTATACAACCCCCACACCGCCAAATTTGACTGGCTTAAAAAAAAAAGTTCAAAGTCCTAGGCTCTATCCCAAATGTTCTAATTCAGCAACCCTAAGACTCAAGACCTAGATACTTCTGATAGCATGTCTTTGAGAAATGTTCTTGTACAAGGCTATAATCTTGGCATCATGCACATTCCAATCCTATTTCGCTGGAACATTTTGCCACAGGCGTCTTCCCTGGTTGCTACGTAGGCTCCTCACTATAACTTGGCCTCTGCAGGGCTTCCGGACATCTTGATATTGTCGCGGCACGAATGGCATTTTCCCAGCTGAACCAGCTCAAACTCCTGCTCTGGTTGTGTTGATCTCAGATAAAGGGTGTGGGGTCTGGGGGAAGAAACACAACATTCCATGAAAGGGATTCACAGTCACTTCCCTCTGGTGGAACCTCTAGTCCCATCTGTTTCTCTAGGCCAGTCTGGGTGTGAAGAAGCAGAGTGGAGAATTGGACCCAGGGGCTGAGCGGGCTCAATGCCCCCGGCAAAGTCACGGTCTGGAGCAGAAGGTTTGAGACTGGAGCAATTCCAGAAGCTGGTGGTTGGAGGAGCCGGAAGAAGAAGGTTCAAACCACCAGGGAAGAGACTTGGGTGAGGCCAGTGGCACAGAAGTTAAGGAGTCTCTGCCTTGCAGGACCTGGAGAAGCCCAGTCCCCACCCCGTTAATCACACTGGCTTTGACCATCGCTCAAGAGATTCTGCTTTTGAAAATCTCTTTCAATCTGTTTTACCCTGGAAAAACCCTTCATGGGACTGACATGCTCAGGTTCAGCTGCCTGCCCCACTGCTATGATCTAAAAGGCTCTTTTCCCGAACCTGGTACCCCGTTGTCTTCCTTAATTGATGAGATTGTGTCCTCAGCTGGACTAATGGGAGGGCAGAATCCTTCCATGGGAGAGGGAGAGACGATGTTTCTGAGGCCTCATATCTTCTCTCCATAAGTGTTGTCAACCGCTAAGGGTTGGCTAAGGGCTTTGGCTTTAGGGAGCACGACTCCATGTGTGCAAATCTGCGTACACAGACTCACTCATGCTGAAAAGCATTTTTAATACCTTGTTTCTGAAAGACTCTCCCAGAAGCAACACAGCCCCTCATCTTGTTGCCATGGAGGTTGCCAAAGGCCTCCAGGTCCGTTTCCAGAATCCCTCGCATTACAGACCCTGCAATTCAGACTTACTCAAGGGTGAATAGGCCTTTTACATGGGCAGGACTCAACAAAACCGAAATACTCGCTAATACATTTACAATAAAAGCAGTCAAGTCTTCGTTTTAGCAGGTCAACAGAAACACATAACCTTGAAAAAACACATTGAGATCAGAGTTTGCACAGGGAATACAAAATTAAAGCAAAAGAAGCCAGATGCTGTAAGAAGTATTTTTGCCAAGCCGTGGTCCATGAATAAGTTCCCATTCTCCACTGTTGAAAGACAGATGCTATTTGATCCTGTACAGAAACCCTTTTCCTCTCTGATTCCTGGGTCTCTTACCAATTCCTTTCTCTTCATCTTTCCCTGTTCAGTGCTCCAAGGCAACCTTTCAGGATTAAACTCACGAAAACATTACTCCATCATCCTCCTTTGGGTGGAGTTTGCCAATTTTAGTTGCACTTTCTCATTATGATCTGGCTGTTTGTGATCATCTCTGATAGCTTCCTTTCTTAGGCCTTGCTGCCAATTTCGCTTCATCTAGTACTTGGCCTCCTTTCCTAGAATGTCCTCTAGTGCCTTTGAGTTCGTGTAATCAAGGAAGAGGAAATTTGGAAGTGGCTGTGCAAATACGTCTCTGGGGGTGGAAGCTTGAGAAACTGGTTTTGCAGGGAGCTGGCTGCAGTGAGAAACTGGATTTACAGAAAGGGCGATTGACACTATTGGCATGAGTGACACGACTGGCATGCAGACGCCTGTGAGTGTAGGAATGTAAGTCACAGCACGGTTTTGGGACAAAGTCCAACTCCCTGTGTCCACAGGTGGAGCACATTCCAGCGAGGCCAGGCTTCATTCAGGCAGAGCTTGAGGGCACCGGCTTTCCAGGGGTTGCTGCTGTCGCCAGGGCGGAAGTGCAGGGCTAGCCCCTGCCCCTTGCTTGCATTCTATGTCCTTTGTCAACAGCAGCCTGCCTCAGGGGACTAGAGTCGAAGCCTCCACCCTGTCTTTGCTTCTCTTATCTCTAAAGTATGGTTTTCCAACCTTGGCACTGTTGACACTTGGGGCTGGATAGGTGCTTGTTGGGGGGGCTGTCTTGTGCAATGTAGGGTGTCTAACAGCATCCCTGGCCTCTACCCACTAGATGCGGATAGCAAACACCTTCCTCAAACACCTTCCTCGTTTATATCAACCAAAAACGTCTGCCTTGGCGGGGTGGGAGGGAGGAGGCTGAAATCACCCATGGTTGAGACCTATGATCCAAAGGTCGCCCTCTGCTTTCAGTGTGATAAGGAAGAGGTGTAACAAGGAAGGCGGCTGAGGCAAGGCCTCCAATTTCAAGCAGGTGCCAAGAGAGTGAGATTGGGGTGAGAAAAATATTGGAATAGGTGTATCCTGAATCAGAGGGCTTAGGTGATTCCCTGCCACTACGTCTCAAAACCTGTGTGTGCAGCAAATAATTAAATATGCTGTGTGCAGAAATCTGCCTATTTGTAGATTCCAGCCAATTTCAGAGACTCCCCTGATGGGTGGCTACCATCTACTATGTTTCCTCACTATGACTCAAACTAAACAGGATTTTGAAAATGTTTTTTAAAAAATGAATAAGACTTTCCTCTTTCAAAGTCCTCAAAGCAAAGTTCTCAAAGCCAAAATTCACTGCTAGCGTCTTTAGAAGTATGATTGTTGTTGTTGATGTTGCTACTGCATACACAACATTAAGGATAATTGAAAAGACAAATTCTACTCTTATACTACCATCCCACATCAAGTAGTTCTCATTTCTTCATTTCCCTCTAGCCCTTCACCATACAAATACATATTTTTCTGATACATAAAACTCTTGAGTAGATCCAACTTCAATTCTCAACATCACATTCTTGGGTTTTCTGTTGTTTTTTTTTTAAACAGAGTCTGGCTCTGTTGTCCCAGCTAGAGTGCAGTGGTGTCATCATAGCTCATTGCAACCTCAAAGTCCCAGGCTCTAGTGATCCTCCTGCCTCAGCCTCCCAAGTAGATGGGACTACAGGTGTGTGCCACCATGCCCAGCCAATTTTTTCTATTTTTAGTAGAGATGGGGTCTCACTGTTGCTCAGGCTGGTCTTGAACTCCTGACCTCAAGTGATCCTCCCACCTCGTCCTCCCAGAGTGCTAGGATTACAGGCATGAGCCACCGTGCCGGCTAACACCACCTTCTAACGAGTATGTATGAGATGGTGCATTCATGAGGAGTCCTTTTGGTGTATGAAGATATTTTGAAAGAAAATGAACAAATGTATGTACATTTGCAACAGATCATTCAGCTGTGGCATAGTATTTAATAGAGGACATCTAGGAAGAGCAATTTCAGTCTTGATTCCTTAGATTTGTCCACATTACACTGCTTCACATGGAACTTTAAACAAGAAGTGACCTTAGGTATCATTCAGAGTTTTCACTTCACAGAGAAGTTAACTGTGGCCCAGATAAAGTTGACTTTTCTGCCAAGATAACATGAAGAGTAGGTGACAAAGGCTGAGCAGAAATCTCAGGCCTCCTAAGTCCCCAAAGCTGATGGCTTTTCGCCACACCCCCTCCTTTATTGTGCGTGAAGTTTACTGAGGGAAGGCCAGGTGACAGTGAAACAACAGGGTTATAAAAGAAGCTTCGAGGTGGAGGAGGGAGGCTGGCTTGAGCCCAGGAGTTTGAGGTTTCGTTGAGCTATGCTTGTGCCACTGCGCTCCAGCCTGTGTGACAGCTTGAGACCCTGTGTCTTAAAAAAAAAAAAAAAAGAAAAATCTGGTGTGTAGAAACAGCATTATGTACAAAAATATATGATCAGCCCTTCGTTGAGCCTGCTGTGTATGAATGGTGCTGTGCTGGCTGATTTCCGTCCTTGCCTCTCATCTTCACATCAAATCGAGAGATGGGCATCACAGTGTTTATTTTACAAAGAAGAAAACTGAAGGCCAGAGAGGAAAAATGCCTTGTCCAAAATTACACAGATAGTAAGTGACAGGAACAGGAGTCAAACTCCCATCTACCTCTCTCAGCCCATTTTCTTCCCATTGTGCCTTGTTATTTTTTATAATGACAAATATTTGGAAATCACCTAAGTAGCCAGTAATAGAGTTTGGTTTTAAAATTCTAGAATGGAATATTTTCAGCAATTAAAATATTATTTCTTTAAGATTTTGAACCATTTTTAATAAAATGCTTAGAGGGCTCTCCTGCTTTGTTGGGTTAAAGAGGCAAAAAGGTGGAAGGAAAGGATCTCCATGCCCAGACCTGGAGAGGGTGGGAGCAGATGGGCCTGGGGGGAGAAGGCTGGCAGCGGCGTGGGTACCAGTTACCGGTGTGATAAGACACTCACAGAGATGCCAGGCCAGTGGGGCAAAGGACTGAGCAGGCAGAAAGCCGATGAGAACCGAGTATAAATGTGCCTGGGAAAGTGTATTAGGTAGGATTTAGATTCGGTCGCTCTAGCAGAGAAACTTCTATTGAACGAGATGGAAGTTTCATTGTCTTGCGGAGCCATCCAGACAGCTTGGCAGAGAATCCCAGTATCATCAGAGATTCCGTGGCTGTGCTGTCCTCAGCAAGGCTTTCATCTCATAGTCCAAGATGAAAAGGGAAGAAAAGGAAACAGCCCTTCCCTCTAGGGCCAGAGCCTGGAAGTTACCCACATCAGGCCCATGCACGCCCTCTCAGCCAGAATTTGGTCACAATGATGCATTTGTGCAAAGGAGTCTGGGAAATGCAGTCTTCAGTAGAGCCACCATAGGCCACACCCAGAATCCCATTTACATCAAATAAGGAAAGAAGGGACGTTGGTGGACAACTAGCACAGAAGGCTAAGGGAAGGCAAACAAGAAGACAGTCGTCTTATCACCATCTTTAGGGATTCTCTGAGGGGAGCATTAATCCTGAAAACACATCAAACATCCAAAAATCCACTTTATGCTAATTTTCCACAGAATTCTCATTACATCTGCTTCAATATCTCCCCATCCCAACCTCCTTAAGAGATACTGAGTAAAGTTTTATTATACATTGTTTCCCCAGGCTTTTTAGATTCACATATGTGTCTTTGGTGGACGGGATACTGTACTGAGACCGGACTCAAGATAAGTGATTATTTTCATTACATTAGGTTTAAGAACCAGGACACAAGATTGCATATAAAGCTGAATCACAACTTTGATTCTTAAATGCATAGTAAGA
The DNA here is from genome assembly GCA_963575035.1 of Avahi laniger. Lineage (NCBI taxonomy): Eukaryota > Metazoa > Chordata > Mammalia > Primates > Indriidae > Avahi > Avahi laniger. The sequence goes on from CAUYSK010100784.1 coordinate 9,114, forward strand.
AAGTTGGCGGGGCACGATTATGAGACTGTCTTTTGTTGGGGTGTTAGGATTATAAGATTTTTACTTTTTTAAAAATGATTTTCTAAAATGTCCAAAGTTTCTTCAATGAGCATCTTTGAAGTTTATATTCAGAAATTTTATTTTAAATGCTTATTTAAAAACCTGTTAGTTCTTATGTAAAACTAATGAATATGATATATATGTAATTGCTTTGAAAACTATTAAGGAAAAAATTCAAAAAGCAAAATTGTTAGTATGTGTCCTACTGGTTATTATCCGAGGAAAGGATATTACTAGCAACAAGTGGGTTTAGGTGTTATTTATTCTTCTAATACTAAACAGATCAATTATGTTCTGAAAGGCACGTTTTCTAGATTAAAGTTCTCTATCATACTGGCTAATATTTACTGAGCACTTCACTATCAGACTCAGCGTTGCAGGTTTTTCAGATAAGATATGGCAATCTTTAATTGTCACAGCAGTCCTGTGAAGGAGGTTATATCATTCCCTTTTTCAGAGAAACAGAGGCTTATAGTGATTAGGTAACTAGCCTAAGATACACAGTCAGTGATCTAAGAAAGAAAAATCTCCTTTCATGAAAGACAAGTGTAGCATCACACTAAAAGTCCATGCTACCAATCATAGCTGGAGAAACTGACCTAGAATAGCCAACACCAAATCATATTTTAGCAAAATGATTAGATGATAGAGAAAAAAAAAGTGAGATATTGAGGCCAAAAAAAAAAAAATCAAGTCACTTTTAAGAAAACAGTATCATACTGTCATCAGATGTTTTGGCTGCCACTGGTTGCCAGGAAACAATGGATTTTCAGACTGGCTAAAGAAGCAAACCGTAACACGCTGCTGTATGCCAGAGACACAGCCTGCAAAACATTCAGAAGAGTTAAAATCTTTTAAATGAGTGAAGATAAACCAAAAACAAATACAGATAAAAGGAAAAGAGGGTTGCAGTTCTGACATTTTGGTGAGTTAGAATTCAGAAGAAAGAGCATTAAAAGAGACAAAGAAGGATGCTTTGTAAGGTTACCTTGACAATTCCCTACGATGATGTAAGAATTGTTAATATCCATGCTCCATTAACAAAGCAACCACTTTCATAAAGCAGACGTTATGGGAGATAAGTGGGAAATCGACAGCAATGCACTAATGAAAGTAGACCTGAACACTCTTAGCACAGCCAGATCAAGTGGACAAAGGTAGAGTGCAGAAGAATTAAACAACATATTCAATAAGGGAGGCTGTACATATCGTACCCTGACTCCTAATAATGGAGAATACACTTTTCCAAGTACACCTGCACAAAAAATGACATTTGGGGGCACAAAGAAAGGTCTCAAGAAATGTCAAGGAACAGAAATAAAACACATAGCCAGGCACGGTGACTCATGCCTGTAATCCTAGCACTCTGGGAGCCCCCCAGGCAGGAGGATCGCCTGAGCTCAGGAGTTCAAGACCAGCCCGAGCAAGAGCGAGAGAGACCCTGTCTCTAC
>CAUYSK010100787.1:0-32554 GCA_963575035.1 Avahi laniger
TTGGACTACTGAGCTCAGAGTGGAGCCTGTCATCTAATAGGTCCAACAAAGTATTTGCAGCTTCTAGGGCTCAACACTCACACATCTAAAAAGCAGGCACTATCAGAAGGCAGAGCACCTGAATCTCCATAAATCAAGGATCCCATTCCTACACTCAATCCCAGGTACCATAGAGCCAGTGGGAAAATGGCCAAGAGCAGCCTGTATAATGCTTACATAGGGCACCTCACTCCAAGACATTTCACTGAAGCTGATTGATGCACCAACACCAACTAGCTCCCCCTGTGATCAACCTGTCCTCTGTAGGAATTCTATCCCTCAGTGATGAGAACTCTCACAGCCTCCAAGTGTCCAAACAACATTCATCATCAGGTCATGTTCCTGGCTTAAAGATCCCCTCTGATCAACCTAGCCAATGACTTTTTCGGTACCAAATTGCCATTTACTGTTGGATTCCACTTGATTCAGCCAAAAATCTAAATATTTTTCTTGTCTAAGTGCACAAAGAAATGAGGAAGATAGGAAAGCCAGAGTTTGTCTCCTGTGGTAATAACCATTTATTGCAACACTGTTAGTTACCTTTAAAATCGCAACTCTTGTTAGTAACTCATTAGTTGCCTCATACACAAAGGTCAATTGTGTACTTAAAGTATAAAATAACCTTTGATAGTCTCCAAAGCCAGAGAATCAGAGGACTCAAGAGCTTTAGACCTGAGTGAAACCCATCCATGACTCTTGGGCCTCCATGAGGAAGACAGAAGATGCCCCTCAAAGGGTCTATGGTGCCTTGACTGTGTTATTCAAGGTGTCTTGGAGTAACTAAAAATCTCTCTCTTAGGTCTCTTTGTGTGATAACCACAATTCTGATGTTTTTTCTTAGTAATTTTTCATTCACTGACCACCACGTAGAGGAGGTAGGGAGTTAAAGAGAAATGTATCAATGATTAAAGAGAACTGGATAGAAGATCGAATGTGGCAAAAAAGTAGAAGTAAGTGGAAGAATGAGTCTTAGAGAAGCCAGTTTAAGGAGATACTAAGTTTTCCAAAAGGCCAAAGAACTTTTACATCTTTGTCATCAAAAATCATGCCAACAAGAAAGAAGCATACAGAGGGACTTAACATACAATTTTTAAAAAAGAGTTTTAATCATTTGAAAAAAAATTCCCAGAGGGGAGAAACAGGATCCAAATGAGAAAAAGCAAAAAGGCATTTAAAAAAAAAAAATTGTAGCCCGAATATCAGCTTTTAATTAAGCTGACTTTTGACCATAGAATTATTTTATTAAAAAAAAAAACTTTTTAAATCTCTTATTAGATTTTAGCTGGGATACAGAGCAAATATTCCTGGTTTTTGAACTCTTTTCTTTTTCTTCTTCTTTTTTTAAACTAAAGGTATTTGCCAAGGGATTCAAAACCAAAATCAATAAGCCTTTTATGACTTAACCAAGGACACAAGAGCCATCTCCAAAGAGGTTCAAAGAAACAGTTCTCACAAGATCCAGAGCCACCTTCAAAGACAGCTAAAAGAAAGAAAGATTTAGACAATGCCTTGAGAGTCGTGCCTTGAGAGTCAGTACATTAGCTTTTTGGGGTCTACAGCCTTTTTCAGTTGTTCATCTGCAGGTACAGACCTGACAACCTGTGCACCCCTGATAGGCAACAAGCCAAGCCAAGTTCTCAGGACACAAAATGAGACAGGAATAAAATGGCAGGTCATGAAAAGGAAAAGGAACAATAAGAAATAGATATACCCCCAAACCAAATTTATACAAGAGTCACAATCTAAACGAATGATTTTCTCCTGCCAATCTGAAATTGGAAAAGAAGAAATAAAGAGAAATTTTTGCCTTCCATCATCATTCTCCATCAGGTATTACAGCCAGAGATCTGGGAGAACTAACCTTGATAAAAACTCTTACCTTTCTTTACTGTTTTTTTGTCAGTTGTCCCAGGACCTCAAGTGTAGTCTTGGGGACAAGTCAGGTGTCTTTGCCATCCCATCTTTGTCACCAGAACTGTAGGGACAGAAACGGTGTGATCTTTCCCTGCCCCCAACATAAAAGGTCACAGCTGACACCTTTATAACAACAATCAAAAAAACCCAGCTTAACATGGGAAAAACATAATTAATTTATTACTAAATGTGCACATGGGTGCACAGATGTCATTCAAAATATGAACTCAAGGAAGGGCCAGATGATTGCAGCTTAAATGCCCTCTTCACAGGGGAGGAGAAAATGGGGGGGGGTGACGAATTGTCTAATGCTCAGATAATGGTTCACAGGAACAAAGATTGTCTTCTTATGAAGATGCAGTTTCGTAGATAATCTTTTGGAGCTGCTCTCAGAAGAACAGATGAAAATTCCATCTGGGTGTGGGGATGTCTCTCAGTCTCTTCTCTTGTTTAGTGGTTGATCTTTCCTGCTTATTTGATGAGATTCCTTGGAGAGGATCTTGAGATAATTGCATTTATTTTGGAAACAAGCTTTCATAGTCAAATAAGGAAATTCCAGAGAGAGAGAGAGAGAGAGAGAGAGACAGACAGACACTTTCCCTTGCCTTGGGACAAGATGAATTTAGAGAAATTAAGGGAGCTTGATTCTGAGGCAGCTTCTAAGGCCTCTCGGTATGTTAAAGTGCCAGTTTTTGGGCTATCACTTTCTCACTTTTACACCTATAAATGAAACTTTTTCATAATGTCTGTTCCAGAATCCCAGTTTCTAACTGAATACTCTAGTCTGTGCAGAAGTAAATAAAGAAATAAAAGATATGTGGGGATATGCAGGTTTACATGATCAAATGGCAAAAAAAGATATTATGATTAAAAAAACAACAAAATTGGCATAATCTCAGATGATGTAATTTTCATTCTAGAAAATCCAAAATAAAATCTAGAACTAAATTGCTAGAATTAATAAGAAATAGTTTTCTGAATATATATGAATATTAAATGATATGATATTAAAATTATGATATGATATTAAAATTAATCAATGCATTTTCTTGGCTATGGCAATAACTAGATAATATGTAATAGTAAAAAGGATACATATAATATCTTAAATAAATATTTAAAATAAATCTTAAATAATTTATGCAAGAAAAGGATAGAAAAAATTTAGCTTTTTAAAATTATACTAAGGAAAATTTATAAATAAATAGATACTGTCTTCATGAACTGGAAGAATGTTGTAAAGATGCCAGTTTTTTCCACATTTATCTAAGTGGCTTTACTTTAAATTGCATATGTCATAAAAGTGGCACATATTGTTTCTACTTAAATCTTCTTGGCCACAAATTATTCACAAGGCCAGATTTCCATTATACAAGGAAAAATTGATTTGGAGAATATAACTAGCAGACTATCAGAAGATTTTGATTTAGACGTCAAGATTGTAATCCGATTGTTAATCAGTTAGCGCCAATTTGATGGCGAGTACAAGTGGGGCCAATTTTTCCGATCTTATGATATCTCACTTTGGATAATGGGCTCAAGTTCAGTCCATGAAAATATAAGAGGTGCTATGGTGCTCATATGGCAGTAATATTCTCCAGGGATTAGGGGGATGGGGGGGTAAACTCACAACTAAAGGACACGGTGAGCATTGTAGAGGGGAAGGGCATTCCTCTAACCCTCGCTTGGGTGAGGCAAAGACATAAAATGTAACCAAAATGTTTGTACACTCATAATACCCTGAAATAAAAGACAAAAAAAAGAGTGTAATCCTGAGAATTTTATTGTTGATTAAAAATATTTTGATTCCATGGAAAGAACATTAGAGCTAACACAACATTCCTATTAGTTCCCTCTGAGTACTTTTTTTATTTTAACAAACTAAAAATTCAGGTTATCCAATTTATAAATGCTTTATTACTTTCTGAGAAATTAATTTGGTAATGAGAGAAAAATAAATTTCCAATTCATAAAAATAACCTGAATACAATATCATATTTTCTTCTGGAAAATAGTAACTTCTCTGCAAATTATTCTTTTAATATAAAGTAATTCAGTGTGCATAGATACAAAACATAAATCATTAGCTTAATTATAGTATATTATCTTCTTTCACACTATTTATCATCACTTGATGTTGATGAGAAATTACATACACTTTTTATCATGTTTAATTTATATAGCTATATAATATATTTATAGAAAATAAAGTATTAAGCAATGCTGGTTTTAATTAAAAATAATTTAACTCATCGTCCATGAATGATACATTATTTAGACAGGTGACATAAATGACTACTTCCATTCCTAAAAATAAGGACAAGCTCCATACATAATGCATAGTTTTTAATATTATAAATGACCAATTCATTCTTTGGTCAATTTCTATTCTGTATCCATAGTATGATGTGGTATCCTAGTAAATCATTAGTGGAACACTACTAGGATGATATCCTACAAAAATGCATCATCAAAACTACGACAATAAAAACTGCCCCTGGGATAATACATAGGTCTGACTCATAAGCACATATTTACATGCATACTTGCTCCAAAATTAGGAAGGCTCTTTGATGAACCCAAATAAACAAAATTGTATTAATGGTAAGGAAGACCATATGTTCACTATGCTGTATAATTATTCAGGCAAACAAAAGCTAAGTGGAGTGATAATTATATAGGGTTATTAAAGAAAAGTCACTTTTACTCTGTACTATTTTCTGAATAAACTATTTAAAAATTTTCATTTCAAACACATCTTGAGAAAAAGAAATACAAAAAGTATTCACTGAGAATATTTTCTAATACCTCAAAATTTCTAATGCCTAGGAAGTTTACTATACCTAAGATAAAGTTTGACCGATAGATTGATTTTGTTTCTTCTGCAACAGTTAAACTAATTAGGATGTTGTTTGTCAATGGCAAGGTCAGCGTTATACAGATGACAATCTAAATACAAGGCCAATGCTTGCAATTCTTATTTCCCAAAACCTCTGAGCAGTATAATAAGGAAACTTATTTTGTTTTTTGTTTTTTGCTTTATTTTGGGTTTCCAGTGGACTACTTTATTAGTGCAATATCTGTCGGTTATTATTGAATGAATTATCTCAGTTTACTGGAACCATTTGGCATCAACTACTTGCTGGATGAATTTCTTGGAATGTAGTAGATAACCTTGATTGTTAAGTGGGCCTCTTGAGTGGTAAAAATTAGGGAAAAATTCTCATGTTATCCACTCTGTTCTAATGGTCCTATCCCTCTACGGGTCACAGGAGAGAAATTTGGGAAATATGTCAGTTTGCTGAAGGATTGATACTAATTGAATTCACAGCACCTCTATTCCTTTCCTTTTTCAAATAGGTGTTTGCTTACTGATTAATTGAATGACTGTCTGAATCATTCCTTGCTTTCTTTATGTGAAATATCTTTAAAAAATTTTCTATGTACCAGTAGAAACTGTGCTAAAAGTATCTACCCAATGGGAAAAAAAAAGATGTTCTATTAAAAAGACACCTGCACTGGAATGTTTGTAGCAGCACAATTCACAATTGCAAAGTTGTGGAAACAACCCAAGTGTCCATCAATACATGAGTGGATTAATAAAATGTGGTATATGTATACCATGAAGTACTAATCAAGCATAAAAAACTGGTGAACTAACACCTCTTGTATTAACCTGGGTGGAACAGGAGACTATTCTTTTAAGTGAAATATCACAAGAATAGAAAAACAAACACCACATGTACTCATCATTAAATTGAAACTAATTGATCAACACTTACGTGCACATATGGAAATAACATTCATCAAAAATTAAGCAGGTGGGAGGGGATGTGTAAATTCACACCTAACGGGTACAATGCACACTATCTAGGTGACGGGCACACTTACAACTTTGACTAAGATGGTACAAAAGCAATTTATGTAACCAAAACGTTTGTACTCCCATAATATTTTGAAATAAAAAAACTAAAAAAGTAAAAAATAAAATAAATTTTGATAAACCCCACTGGAGAAAAGAATGAACTACCTATCTCTCAAGAGAATACCATAGATTGTACCTTGAATGAATAAACAAGGAGTATATGGCCATAAAATACACAGAAAAATTACTATAGCAGTGAATCAGGAAGTTAATTATAAATATATCTTATATTTACATACAAATTTATTGATTTATAAAATTTAAAATTAAATTATAAATACACTGTTACTTTTCTGGATTTTGACATGTATGGTATTTAGCCTATTAAAATTTGTAATTGGCTGTGATTTACATGTTTCTTTCCAAATAAATGTTTATTTCTTCATCTAATTTTGTATTATTTCTTAAACAGAGCTCCGTAATTGCATAAACTTCTAACCACTCAAAGCAGAGATCTTCCCTGCTCTTAGCCCACACAAAGTTGCCAGCAACCCCTTCAACTCCTTTAAATCAAAGTTCCCTGAACAACCTAACAAACAGAGGCTGTCTCCCATTTCTGTGCTTCTTTCCTCCCCCATTTTTTCCTGTTACTGTCATATTTCAAAGTCTTATAAAAGTACGATGTGTGAAATAGTATTGGAATTTGAAATTATGAAACATCAAGTTGAAAAATACTTTTAGAAACTTGTGTAAAACTTACTCATTGATAAAAGAAATAAAAAAATCCCTATTATTCTAACTATATTTGTTTTGGGGAAGAAAGTGAACATAAATTAAACAGATCTCTTTATTTTTCCATTGAATTTTACAGTCCACATTGTACCATACCTGATATAATGAACAACTATATGGTTAAGATTTTAGAAAGAATATATTTATTGTTTCTCTTCTACATAATACCAACTTTATTAATAATTGCCTATCATGTCTTTATATTTCACCAATTACTTTCAGAGGACCTAGAGTTCTAGAGAAATGATTTTCCCTCAGAGATAACAGGTATATTATTTTTCCTTTATTTAAGTGGTACTTGCATGGTAACATTAGTCAGCCTCAATTACCTAAATTCAGAAAAGTTTCCATGTTAAGTCTCCCAAGGAAAAGTAGCTAGAGGGAAAAGGGATTCATTCGGTGACAATATATTTAATGTTTGCTTTTAATTAAACTTTGTGTCATTTAGAATTTGTTGAATAAAAAATGCCATGGTAAGTATAAATCAATAAAATAAATATTTTTAATCTCTCACAGAATACTGAGTGCTAAATTAAATACACACTAGAAATAAAAGCTCGAAAGCACGTTTTGCCATTTGAGATCAAAGTAGTCTATCTGAGCAATGAGGAAAGAAATTTGGACATTTTTATGACATTTATAACAAAATGTCAATTTTAGAATTTGACTTACTTTAGGAAATAAGAATGTTAGTAGATGTCAGATTATATTTATATTTTGCTATTTCCTCTACTATTCTTTAAATAAATGACAAACTATGACAAAGTGCCTAGCTGTGTTCTAAGTTGAAAACTCGTGTTAACAATATTATGCTAATATCTGTTTTGTATTGATTTACGATATTTTTTTTTTCTTCTATCTATGATTATTTATAATGTTAAAATTTACCTGAGTTCTGCGATTCTGGAAAACAAATATGGTTAAAGAATCCCACCATTTGGCTGGGCACAATGGCTCACTCCTGTAATCCTAGCCCTGGCGGGGGGGACGGGCAAGATAGGAGGATTGCTTGAGGTCGGGAGTGCAAGACCAGCCTGAGCAAGAGCAAGACCCTGTCTCTACTAAAAACAGAAAAATTAGCTGGGGGTGCTGGTGCACGCCTGTAGTCTAAGCTATTGAGGAGGCTGAGGGAAGAGGATTGCCTGAGCCCAGGTGTTTGAGGTTGCTGTGAGCTATGATAATGCCATTGCACTTTAGCCCAGGTGACAGAGTAAGACCATTTCTCAAAAAAAAAAAAAAAAAGAATACCACCACCACCACCACCTTTTTGTGTTTTGGAAAATGAGTCACTGCAAAGAACCATCCTACCTCATAAGACTTAGATAAGATTCACAGATGGCCCCCTTGTTTACCTATGACAAGGTGAGACACACACCCTCCAAATTCCCATTCTTTGCTTCAAATTATTTACTGTTGTTTTGTCCTCGTTGATCAACTGGAACAAAATACATATTAACCAGAGTTTGGTTAAGATTTTTTCTTTCCCAGGGGTCCCTGAACATTGTTCTACTGTCAGCCTGGGTCAGCATAAAGTTTTTCCCTAAGAACTACTTCTGGAAAATAAACTACCTTCAGCATAAATCATCTTTTGATCTTACTATCCAATCTTGCCATGTTTTCCTTTTACCCCCCACCACACACACACACACACACACACACACACACACACACACACACACCCCCCTGGTTTTTTCGAGCGTTGGTTACTAACTTGTAGATCTTATATTTAGAGTGTTTTTTCTATGGCAGTAGCCTTTTCAAATAAAGTCTTTCCTGACCTAAGTACAGATTTGTTTTTAATTCAACATTATATAACATAATTACATTGGCAGAAATTCTGTGACGGGTATATGGGAATTCCCTGTGCTATTTTTGCTTTTCTTTTCTAAGTCTCTTGAAAATAAAAAGTTAAAGAAACAGAGGAATATTTTTCAGTTTATGTGTTCCAGGCATCCTGGAAATTATTTATGAAACTGCTGAGAAAAAAAATGACCAAAACTTAGAGAATCTGAAATATGATTTTGATATTTACTGATGAAGATCACAATCAGAGAAGTGGTCGGTCATATGCTGGTTTCTGGGTGATGACCTCACCTGGCTTCTGGACACCTCTGTCTCAAAAACTCCCTTTTACATAGGACTGTAATCCAAGATTCACCCCTAGCACATTTCAGAAATTGCTTTTTTGTTGGAAACTTTAGAGGGTCTTGTGCTGGCAAATAATAGACTTTCAAAAAGCTATTTTAAACAGAAAACATTATATATGTTAAAAAGTTACAAGCAGGGCTTGATTTTTAGATGTGGAAAGGGGTTATATTTGTTCAAGAGAATGTAACACTAAGGACACACACACATATACATGCACACACATATATATATGTATATATATGTATGTGTATATACACACACACACACACACACACACACTAAATATATAACGGGTCATCTTTTAATTTTGAAAGGCTGAATTCTTTTCTCACTACTCTTTCTGAATACTAACAGAAATTCTCTCCTTGACCAAATTCTAGTCAGGCTCCATGGAAATGTCTTCTATGCTAGGCCCCGACTTTTGAGTTTTTAGGTTTACATCTGCATTGCTTAGCTTCAACAAGTATCCTGCTAAATCATTTTAGCCAGAATCTTCCACCTGTGATATCTGATTATCCTCAATGTCTGATCAGATTTCTCATCCTCCACCTTTTACCAGATGACATTTGATCACCTTGGCTTTCCTCTAAGAATCTTGATAGGTTAATTTAGCCAGAATCATACCTTACCTCCTCTGCCTCCTCTTAGTAACTTCCCATCCATTGGCCCCAACGCTATTCCTTGGCTAGAAACTCCTACTTGCTTATGCTGTTGTCAGTGTTGAACTCATTCTCTCTCCTCTACTGTAAGACCTCACTGTAGCAGCCCTCCTTAAACAAAGTCTGCCTTACCTTTCTTTAATAAGTGTCATGAAGAATTCTTTTCTTTAACAATACAAATATCATATTCCTGGGGCTTATCTAATATCCCCTCTCCTTTTCTTCCTGTTTCAGTGGTCGTGCTGGCAAGGTGACCCATGCTGACCATTTTTCCAACCAGGGGCCATACTCATGTGTTGCCCTCTGCGTCAGCTTTAGACTACCTCCAATTTCATATGTTTGTATGTGAATGTCATCTTCTCCCCCAACAATATTTTCTATAATCCCACATTATAGCACTTTACTATTTTTTGTGGATATATTTGGTATTATTTTCACTTATGGTTGAGGAATTTTAGAAACTATTTTTAAAAGTAATATAAATAACAAAAAAGTTCCAACAAGTGCTACTGTTATACAATTTGTTGCCTACATATTTCTTAGTTAGAGCTTGTCTTGAAATTTAGATGATTTTTTTAGGAACACATGTGACTGCAAAAACATCAGTGGTTACCAAAGATAGTGGGGAGAGAGAGGTGACTAGGTGGAGCACAGATGAGTTTTAGGTCAATTAAACTACGCCATAGGATACTGTAATGGTAAATGCACATTATTTACATTTTCAGAGGCACAGGAATGTACAATACCAAGAACGAACCTTAACGTCAAATGCGGACTTAGGGTGATTATGCTGCATCAATGTAGGTTCATCAATTGTATCAAATATGCCACTCTGTTGCAGGATGCTGATAGCAGGGGAGGCAGGGAATATGTGGAAAATATTTATCTTTAATTTTTCTGAGAATCTATAACTGCTCTAAAGAATATTAAATCTTTAATAATAATAAAAAAGAACATGTGATAGATACATGCCAAATCCTCGTTCATAAAAACCAGATACAAATTTTCACTATAAAAAGAACATAAAAGAATTGTTCAAATTAGAGAAACTTTATAATATCACAGTTTTCATAAAATTATGAAAGATGCTTTATTATTTTATTATTGTTGTTATGTCACTATTCATTTTGGTTTCTTAATAAAATAGAACAATGATTTTAATAGCAGAATCTGCTCCCCCTACAGGCTCATGACTGGCGAACAGAAGGCAAGTTGATAATGAAAAGAGGAAGTAGAAAGTATAAACAAACTATTTACTTGAAGCAAAATCCAAATAATCCCTGAAGCAAGAGATTTTTAGAAAATGTTATTTAATACAGGCAGGCCTGGGTTGATATTCTATAGAGGTCTGCATTTATGTCAGTCCTGAAGTATTAATACTTCCCAAAGGAATTCCCATTGAAATGTAAGAATATTTTAAAACTTATAGTGATAGGCAGTCAACTCAAATGTTGCTAAGCATCTATGGGAGAGGGAAAAGCTCAGGAAGAATTGTCTGCATAATGGAAAGCAACTTATGTCTTCAAACTTTTGTGGTTTTTTTTTTTTTTGTCTTCAAACTTTAAATTTTATTGAAGACAACTTTGTCCTGATCATTATTCAATACGTATTGCTAATTGAATAGCAATAATTTACTACCAAAACATACCTGTGGGATATCAAAACACACAGAACAAGACTTTGTCTGGACGTCAACTATTTTTAAAACCTGAATTTATAAAATTTTATCCAAGATTTTATTTAAAATGTAGTGTTTGGGACAATGAAGAATATGAAAAAGAGGAACACATATGCCAGAAAGTCATTTTTCTAACCATACAAGATTAAGTTCTATTGAAAAGGAGAATTGGAGTGAAAGGTTTTTGTGTTTCTAAGAGTTGCAAGCTGGCTGAATAAAGTAATGTGAAACTATTAAATGAGGTGACCTGACCTGCTAAAAGCAATTTAAATTGCTAAAGGATACATTCAGCACTTTTCACATGTAGATGGAAAGAGTTGTCTTCCAAAGGGTCAGTTATGTCAGAAAGACTAAAACATAAGGGAGAAAATCAGAAAATTGCCCTTTGGATACATAATGGAGAACATTATAAATGACCTCGCGCCTAGTGAATCTAGTATGAAAACGTTCGGTCGGCTTACACTGGTGAGAATAATACAATTTTGAAGCACCTAGGTATTTTCAGCCAGAAGGCAATTATTTTTTCCTGGCACAGTAGATATTTTGGGTATCCTACTTTAATTTGTGATTATAGAATATACCACTGTTTTGAATTTCAAATTTGAGAAAAGCCTGTCATGAATAAATACATTTATATTATATGTTAGTCCTATATATATAATAGCTTACTCTAAGAAATATGTGTGATAAAAAATTACTGTTGGCTTTTGTCAAATAATATATTACTAGTCTATATTTCAGATTATCAGAAAGAAGTGTTATTCATTAAAAATTTACTCTAAGAGAAAAATAAAACAGTGAGTTGTAGTTTTAAAATACATACTAACACAGGTTAAGCATCCCTAATCTGAAAATACAAATCCAAAAATTCTCCAAAATCCAAAACTTTTGAGTGCCGACATGACTTCGAAAATGGAAAAATTCCACCACACCTGATCTCATGTGATGTGCAACAATCATAACACAGCCAAAACTTTGTTTTATACACAAACTTATTTAAAATATTGTACAACATTACATTTGGGCTATATGTGTCGGGTCGCGGTCTGAAATGTCAGTTCTTGGTGAACTCATGGCCAAAGAATGACACACCAAAGTAATGATAGCACCAAAATGAGGTTTATAGAGAGAAAGATAGGACTGTAGAGCATGAGCAAGATACAGGTTTACAGAGCAAGATACATATGCCACAGAGGATGACCGGACCCATTGTTGCAGCAAAATAGAGAGCGAGCTCGATTATGGGCTGGGTCTTGTTTTATGGTGTCTGGAGAGGGACCTCCCCTGTGGCACAGACGTCACCATAAAACCACTTTGATTGGACAGTTGGAAGTTATATGACGTGAGTCTTAATGCACATGCAGATTTCCCATGAGCCTCTCTGAAAGCCGATTTGTGGGGTGAACCACAACGGCACCCACCTTCCTCCCTAGGATACCCAGAATCCCTGTCTATCTACCTAATTTGTGTACAAGGTGTATGTTTCATAAACGTAAATAACTTTTGTGTTTAGACTCGGGCACCATCCCCATACTTTCTCATTATATATATGTAAATATTCCATAATCTAAAACAATCCAAAATCAGAAACATTCTGATCCTAGTCATTTCAGATAAGGGATCCTCAACCAATACATCTACTCAGAAAAAAGGTTTAGAACAAAAGGCAAGAGTAATAGAAATGAAAATTTATCCTGACAAATATCTATTTCATAATGCATTCCTGAAAAGGTAATTGTGAAAACATTCTTCATCTAAATGGGAATAGAAAATAGAACATCCTAAATATGAAATATTGGGTTTCTCTATTTCGTTACATAAGAAATACGATTTGAAATATATTTACCATGCCAAGGCATATTTAGTTTTTTCAAATTCAATTGTACCTTCTGGGTTATGATTCTAAAATCATTTACTGTTTAGAACTGACTTGGGTGATATATCACAACAAATGCATCTTTATTTGGAATACTACATCATGAACTGCAGTAAGTTCAGGGATTTCTGCCCAAATCCAGAAGGCCTAGGGCACGAGTGGTACAAAGTAGGTTAATTATGACGACTTGGTGGAATCCAGGAAGACAGAGCACTTGCACACAGAGCAAGTTATGTGAAGTGGCTATATTGCTTACAAATAGGCAGTAAGGGGCAGCAGAAACCCAGGGCTCATGATGAGCTGGTCCCCAAAGGCTCAGGGGAGCTGTACAGGGAAGATGGAGGCTATCTGTGCATGACCCATTTGAAGGGCCGCTGAAGGACTCAGAAAGCAGCCTATGCTGGGGTTTTATATTCTGGGGACAACAGGAATCACTGGGATAAAACAATGAGGGACATCCTATTTTTAGGTGGGACTGGAACAAAGCCCAGGCTGTTTCAAGCAGTCCCTCCTTACAGAATGCTGCATTCACAGTCCATTGTACAGTTATTCTTGAGAACCACAAGTGAGAAATGGGGGAGAACAGTGTGGGTCCAAGGTCATACAGAGAATCTTCTCCATGGACATTCAATATTTATTAATTGAATGTATGAAGTAAATGAATGAATGTTCAAACATGTGCAGATTGTTCTATAATATTAATGTTTCTATTTTTTCCCTCTAGGGAGTTCATTGGAAAAGATTTATCATCATGCAATAATAAGAAAATTAAAAAGATAAGGATGGCTCCACCCTTGATCATTATTAACTTTGTGACATTGGGGTAGTCACATGGCCATTTTAGTCTCAGTTACTTCATTTCTAAAATGTAGCTCATACTAATTTTTAAATTATCAATACTGTCTCTCTGGGTCTGTTAAGCACATGTGTGAAGTTGTCTTATTAACATAAAGCTCTAAAAACTTAGAAATATCCTCAATTTGAGTATCTGTGAAGTTAAACTTTAAAGTACAATTTTTAAAAAAAAAATTCCTCTTTATTTGTTGCATATAATATTATGTATGTGCTACATAAATTTATTTTAATTAACTTACATTACATAATGCTAGATATCTTTGTTGTTTTGTTTTTTTAAATTATACTTTCTTGGCAGTTTTTCGAATATTAGCCTGAGCTTCAAAAGGTAGTTTTTATTTTGGGATTTCTTTTTTCTGTTGGAAATGAAATCATTGTTATAAAAAAGATTAGCTGGGCTATTTTGTTTGTTTGTTTGTTTGTTGTTATTTTATTTTTTGTAAACACAAGATCTCACTGTGTTGCATAGGCTGGTCTCTGATTCCTGGCTTCAAGTGATCCTCTGGCCACTGTCTTCCAAAGTGCTGGGATTATAGGTGTGAACCATTGCACCAGGCCTCAAAAGGTCATTTTTAAACTCATTAATTTTTATATCCTTTTCCGTATTTCTCATCATGCTCGTCCTGATGTCTTTGATGGCAGTATCTACATTTTGAAGAAATAATGCCATATCAATTCTAATACTATTAGTATCCCAAACTGTCATTTTGTACAATTTATAAAGAACCTTACGTTTCAGTTACTGAAATAACTTGTTTAATTTTACATCTATAACTTCATCTACATGATTTTTATATGTATATGTAGATAGAGACAAATACTTTTTAATTCTCTTTATAAAGACTGGCCTTAAAATAATTAAAATTACTGTGTTCTTCATATAGTGCTGTGATTTTCTTTTTGAGTGTTACCCTGGTTGTCCCTAAAGGGATGTCACACTTCTTAAGTTTATTTGTTTCAAAATGAAAGCAAGCTTTTACAGGAGATCAATGGAATGAAAAATAAATGTTTATGTTGTAAAAATGAATGTATTTGTATGAAGCCATAGACTCATCAGTCTGAATAAACAGATCTTCCCTATCCTAACTTTTAGAGACTTGGAAGGGATTTCTTTGCAGCACATGTATACAGACATGGAGATCTATATATCTATATCTATATCTATCTATCTATCTATCTATCTATCTATCTGGCACAGGACTAATTTCCAGGAATAGCATAACAAATAAATTTGTCTATCGTTTTACGACCCTGAATGCACCCGATCTCATCTAATCTCAGAAGCTAGGCAGGGTCAGGCCTGGTTAGTACTTGGATGGGAGAAATCTGATCCTTGACCTAAAAGGTAGCCCATAGTTTCCTGTGAAAGACAAGCATTAAGTAAATAATTACACAATTATAATTGTAATAAATTCTACAAAGGGGCAAGTACAAGATACTTAGAAAATGTGTATCAGACCTAGTCTTAGTAGAAAGGAAGGTTTCCCTAGAAAAGTGGTTTCTAAATTACAATTTACACTGACTCTTATTCTGTGATGCAACTATTACAGATTTTTTAAAGCAGTATGTTATTCCCTTTTTCTGTTTTAATTGGAATGCCATTCTCCAAATTTAGTAAAAAGAATCCAATTTTGAACAGTATTCATGTAAATATTTAAAGAGAATACTTCACAGAAACATTAAAACTTCCATTCTCGGGGGGGAAGAAAAAAAGATTTTGTGTTTTACCATAGAAAAGACTTTGGAAATAAATTCACAGTTGCAAATTTATATCACTATCTGACATAATAGTTCCATGATAATAACCAGTAGAAAAACCATATTTATTAAGTAATTGATATATTTAAATATGTATTATTTAAATACTGATTAAATGATTATTTAAATATGTATAGTATCAATTTTACACTCCATATAAGATAGTTTATTCTCTTTATCCTTGAAATTCTCTTTCCTGAAACTTTTGCATCTCGTGTGTTTACATACTCAGTTTATGAAGAGTTACTTGCAGAGAACATACATTCCCTGCTATTTTCTGTAAATCATTTACTTTTGCTATGTTAAAACTTGCTTTTGAATGGCTTATGACATCCTTTAGGACTACATTTTAATAATGAAAATTGAAATGTCAGTTCTCTATTTCATTTATCCAATTAGACATTATTTTATCACATAGATTTATTTCAGTCATTGAGAATTCAAACTCACTAGGCATTAATAAAATTGAATTAGCATTTAGATAATTTGTGAATCAAATTGTTTTATTTCACATGCTTTTTATTTAAGAATTTCAATGCAAAGCAGCACTGCTGGGAAACATAATTTTAAAAATAATTTATTTGACATTATTTTAGAATAATTTAGTAAAAATATAAAAAAAGTATTATTTAATAATTGAGAACATTTTACCATAATGAATTGTTTAATTAATGAACTCAAATGACTAAAAATGATTTTTCAGTAAGTACAGCAGACAGGTGAGAAGATAGGAATAGTTTGAAGTACATTTACATCTAGAGGGAGAAAAATTGATTCATATTCTCAGCACTTGCTCCAATTCCTAGCTTTCCCCTCACCCTATATAAGGTGATTAAATTATGTCTTTGTGACAAATAGTCTCTTCAAGCACGCATTTATTTAATGGGATAAAATAGTCCCAATAGAGGAGATGTGGTCATTTGTCATTTTCTCCCAACTCCTATTCTGTGTAACGAACAGGGGCTGTCTCAGAGAGACCTGCTTACTTGTAAGTCGTCTGATGAAGAAAAAGTACAGGCTTGGAAAGGGTTCTCATGCACTGATTTTAGATCACTGAGAATGTGTGTTATAGAACATCAGTGAACAATATCAAACTCTTCCAAGTGCCTGAGACAGAGAAAGTCTCCTCAGAACAGTTCTCATGGTTTCGGTGCTCTGCTTTTGGACAAATTAGCTTGGAGTTGAAGCCATTTGTGTGGATTTGAGGTATGATTTTGAGTAAGAGTGAAGAGGAGTGGATTTAAGCTTAATTAGAAACATGGTTAAGATAATGTGTAAGTAAAAAGAAATGCAGATAACTAGCAAATATAATTAGGACACATCCCGAAATAGATGTTGCCCGAAATAGATGGCAACTTCTGGTAATATATTATGCTGTCTTAATCAGGGCCAAGAGATTTTTAACTCAATAAATTAATTTTCTCTGAGTGAATAATCTATAGAAGCAATTATGCCAGGTATAATTCCTTAAACACAAAAAGCATGGACTCCCATGGAGTTCAGGATCTGCTAAAGAAGGTCAATTCTGGGAATAATAATTATACCAGAATAAGAGTGACAGAGATATATGAGAAAGCCATAAGCTCCATGCTTGAAGAACTATGTCTGTTTGACTACCAATGTATCTCCAGGGCCCAGAATATTACTTACATACTGGATATATAATCATATTTGTAGTGTTAAAATGGAGATATATAAGGTCACATTTGACCCTAGATCTCAAATGCCATGCTAAAGATTAATAGACTTGTAAATGAATAGAAGAGACAATGTTTGGTTATCTATTGATTATACAAGCAACTCATTAATGACTTCCGATAACTGACACTGCGGAGCCTCCATTAAGGTCTTAAGTCAAGGATACTGCTGTCTGCTCTGACTCTTGTCTTCTTTCCATGGGGTACCATCAGTGCAGTAATCCCTGGAGTTATCCATACCCTGAAACTGATCTACATTTTGTTTGTGATCTGAAAATACCATTACCTTACCACATGTGGCTACATACCCTTATATACATATCTCCAAAACACGCTAACTCATCTATCAACTCAAAATTAAAAAATGGAAAGAAGGAAGAAAGGGAAGGGCAGAGGGAGGGACAGAGGAAGGGTCAGGGAAAGAAAATACCTAAAGCAATATCAGAAAGCAAAACTAAAATAAAAAACATTAAAATATGTGTTCAGTTAGAGTAAATATCTCAAAGTTTAAATCTAGTAAGCAGGAAGTCATTCTTGAATTACAAAGCAATTTTAGAGAGAGAGGAGACATTGCAAAGGACTTGGAATTATTAAAACAAAACTTTCAGAATGATATCCTCCTTGTTACTTCTTGTTGTTCAGAAATAGTTAGGTTGTAATCAGATTATTCAGTTTTACAGATGGAAAAGTAGCATTTTGGAGGAGTTTAGGAACTTACTCAGAATACATGTGAATGATATATAACCAAACGTGAACTGTAACTCAAGTCACATGGTTGTCATTTCCTTGTTGATTATACTACACACCTTACCCATTGTCACAGTCAGATATTATTTGATCACATTTTTCCTACTTTATTTATTCTATTAAAATTCAAGATAACTTTTCATGATTGAGGATACATGCAAAAAAAAAATCTACTGTTTTGACAGTACCCATATGAACAGACTGCTTCTTTGGTAAAACAGCAAATCAAAAGAAAGGGAAGAAAAAACATTACTTGATCAATGTACACTTGGGAGGAGTTCACAGTACCAAAATATAACTTTAAACCAGGTATTTCAAACTTGTACAAATGAAACCTCAGTAGCATTCACTCCATTGAAGATAAAAATCAATAAAATATGTTTAATCTAGAAGAACAGTGCCCTTTGATTGTGTCACTTCAAAAGGTGTTGAAATTATGCAGAAGCAACAGTTTCATACATTTTTAAAACAATTTTCAGAAGTATTCATGCTTTGGGATTATCTGATTTTCTTCAGATTTTTGGAATCATTATCAAATTGTTTAGTCCTTTTCATCTTTCATCCTCATACCATGACACATTATCACACAGTGAGACACCTGCTCCAGGCATGGCTTTTCTCGTGAGAAAGCCACCACCCAGGAATCATTTGAAAGGTAATAGGCAGGCCACCTTCATATAAAAACAAAAGCCCCCAAAGTATCCTGAGAAAAATAAATAAAAATAAGAAATAAAAAAAAAATTTAAAAAAGCCTCACTATTCCCTGTGACAAATGCTTGGATTACATTAAATCACTTAGTCAAATTTACACCACTAAAAATGAATACTGATGGGCACATTTATAAGGTCCTTTATTTCATAGCATGAAAGATGGGATCTTTTTTCCCTCTTAAAATGTATCTTATGTGTCTTTTAAAAGAATTATAATAGAAGGGCCCAGCACATATGGGAGATGAAGTTGCAAGAGATTTAATGTCAGATGTGTTTTTGAAAGTTACAGTGTATCAAAAACCCATCAAAATAAACCATAAGGAATTGATTGCATGCCACAGGAAATAACCAAAAATAAAAACAGGAAAATAAGAATAAGTATTTCAATAAATTTATTATTTTATTAAAGTTATTCTAGTTCCCACAGACTCTAAGATTTCATTTTTAAGAGCAATTGGCAAACACCAAGGCAATAAGCAGAAGATAAAATGTACAACAGACTTAGGATGGACTCAATATGTCTACATAAAAGTAAGTTTATGCAATTTGCCTATTTAATTCATACACACTCAGTGTTTTTAAGGGGCTACAAAATTTACAATCCATGTTACCTCTGTTTTCTTTGGGACAGTACTGCAACCCAGTTCTTTTTCTACTTCAGTGCTTTCTCTATTCTGGTATGATATCAGATAGGAAAGCTTTCATCAAAAGTCATAGAAAAATAAATTAACAGAAACTTAAGCCTATCTCACATAAGGTCTGCATTAGGTGGTCCCAGCTTGTATGAAGAGGTCCCATGAAGTGGTCAAGGATCCAGGAACTTCCTATTTATTCTGGAAAGTTCAGAAAGTTGGCATTTTGTCCTTCTATTTCATGATCACATGGATGATGCCATAGCTCCTGGTATCACATCCTTAACTCTGTTCGAAGATGGGGAAAAAAGTGGATGGACATCTGAAATTATAAATTAGTTCTCCTCATAATACCTCTGCTGTTAGAAAGCAAAATCTTTCCTGCAAACCACTCCCAAGGCCCTGTAGATTTACATTTATGCATGAACGTTGTCACATGGCCAACCCTAGCTGCAAGGGAAACTGGAAACGTGAGTAGAGTGGACTTACTATGATTAGCTGACATTGATCAGGATATATCCCCGTGACTAGACATTCAGTGGCTTTAAACAAGATGGAAGCTTTGTTGGCAAGAAAGAAAAGGAGTGGCTAATTGTGTCTATCATTAATGAATCCAATTCTTTAGAGGAAACTAATGGTTTTCTATGCTAAATATTTGTGGCATTTACTTTATGTTCCCTTGAAACCAATATGAATTATGAATAAAAATATTGTATTGGCCAAATTTTAAGGGCCTGTAAATCTGATTTACTGCTATAGGCTATGGCAGGATCAGGAATGTCCTACTATATAACTCCATCACATTCCTTCACAGATGTATATTTCTTTGAGATGAGACTGAGATGAGGAATACACATATTTAAACCGAGAAAAGGAATAATATTTACTTGTATCTACAATTTGGCAACCAATAGGGTAGTCACTTTTACATATGTTTTATATTTAATTCCCAAAATAATAAGTGAGATATCTATGACCACATGTTTTGCATATCAATAAACTGAGACTCAGAAATGTTAAGTAATTTTCCCATATTCAATATTTTATCAGTAAAAGTATTAAGAGAAAATTAGGCAAGCTTTAACATATGAATTTTTCTCACATCATTTGGATTACACTCTTAATAATGTCTCTTGAATAAATTAAGGTACGATTTAGGTACTGGTGTTTAACCATATAGTACACTTGTTTACTCATGCAGCAAATTATTTTTGAGCATAGTAGAATGTGTTAAACACTCAAAATTATTAAAAGGAATAATAGGATAAAATCCTTTTCCCAAGAAGCTTTTAAGTTAGAGAGTTAGATAAATAAGGGCACTGGTTCTGCTGGTTTTCATAAATGTTACAAAAGGGGTATTCACATTGTAGTATCAGAACAATGAGAGAGAACATTCCAACTCTGCCATGAGCATCTTGTCTGTATATCTGAGTGTGTGTGTGTGCATGTGTGTGTGTGTGTGTGTGTGTGTGTGTGTGTGTGATGTGTGGTGTGGCTGTCGACGTACAGTCTTCAGCAAACCCAAGAGTATTTGAAAAGGGTAAGAGACAAGAGAACACATGATCCAGATTGCAAAAGACAATAGAATTTAAGTATAGCTGAAGTCTATGTTATTAACATAAATAGGGAAATGAGTGTGAACAAGCATGGAGGCTCTAACATGCTGTGCAAACACTGTTTTATCCAAGGATATGTAACATTACTAGGATGAACTTCATTATATTTGTGTAACTGTTACATTACTCTTACAAAGTAGAAAATAGGCTTATAGTTAACAAGA
Source organism: Avahi laniger (assembly GCA_963575035.1). Taxonomy (NCBI): domain Eukaryota; kingdom Metazoa; phylum Chordata; class Mammalia; order Primates; family Indriidae; genus Avahi; species Avahi laniger. Next base: position 21,152 of record CAUYSK010100787.1, read on the forward strand.
ATGTAGTTATGGAGATGAGTTGTGGAAAACTAGAAGACGGTTGTAATAAGTTGAGCTAAGATAATAATAGTATTTAAGAAATTGATGTGTGGATGGATTTAGGGAGGGTAATATTGTCCAGATGTATGAGATTATCTACATAGCTCTATATATTATATTTATATTTATTATAACTTAATAATTTACACCATATATATGTTTATAACTTTACCTTGTAGCAGTTTTATTACTCTTGGTTTAGTCGTGGCTCAGCCTTTCTGCTCAGGATCTTATGTGTGCCTTCAGTGTGAGCAGTCATATCTTTGCTCTGTTCTAAAAACTTTTCAGCCATTAATTCTGAGAAGGCTGTATTTTCCTCATTCTTTCCATTTGGAATTCCTCTTAAATAAATATTTAGGAGAGTTTATTATGAGGCTTTCTAAACCAGGAGTAGATACTCATGAACATACTATGATAACCCCACATATATATACACGTGTGTGTGTGTGTGTGTGTGTGTGTGTGTGTGTAAGCTCTTGAGAATGGCAGATATTTTCAGAATTGATCTTCCACTTATGAGAGTTTAGGCCTCTTATACATTGAAGAGACCTGTGGAAATGTTAGCTTTCTGTCTTTCATTAGGGATCAGATTAGAATAATTTCAGGGCTGTGTAGGGTAGGTACTGTGTCCTTCTACTATTTTAGCCCCAACAAAAGGGAAGAGTACTTAAACAAATTAGGATAATATGTCCCAACTAATGTCTACTTCTCTGCAGGAACATTTTAAATGTATCATACATTTTATTTTACTTGGATCTGGGTCCAGGCCCCAGCTAGGGTCCAGGACTGAATGCTTAGGTATCTTTGTATCCTTATTCTTATATTTCTAATACTCTGTCACACAATTCTAAATTTACAAATATGTAATCAAGATACGTGTGGAGTTCTTTAATCAAAATGCATAATACCAATCTATACAATGATTATAATGGAAGATTTTTAAATAGTAGCTGTGAAAATAGTTTCCAAGTACAGTCATTTCACATTCAACATCCAGCATGAGCAATACTATATCCAACACTGCCAGGTGCTTTGCTAAACCATGTGGCCTATGGATTGGAACATTCACTTGAAATAAATTCACTTCGTAAGCACCTTTCCCCAAGCTTTCTGTGGTATTCTACAACCACAAGAAGCTTGGTTTTATTTTTTGCTACAATATTTTCACATATTGTAGAAATATATAATACGCTAATGGTCAAATTTACTTTTTGGTTCTCTTGACCACCTATATTTTTCCCAGCTTTCTGTGCCCAGAAGCTGCCAAAAGACCCCCCATACATACCACAAATGAAGCTTGTATTTTACTTGTCTGCAGAGGCATGGCCACAGTTTCTAACTACTATATTAAGTCCTCTGTAGTAGTCAGTATTCTTTGGTGATATGTGACAGAAAGTCAATGTAAACTAGCTCAAGTTCAAAATGAGATTTATTGGTGCATGTATCCAGGAAGAACAAGGGTGAAACTGAGGTTGAGTGGAACCAGGAAATTAAATGTCTTCAGGATACTTTCTACATCAATCTTCTCTGATTTTTCTTCCTAGGAAAATTTAGTTATAGTCTTGTGTAACAAGTTTCTTTCTACGTGAGGAACATGTTGTTGGTAGGTCTGGATTCTCACTAATCATTTCATGGCCTGTCAGGTGATACCCTTCACACCAGTAGTTCGTAAAATCTTAGAGAATGAATCAGGTGTTCTGATTGGGGTCATGTTTATTTCCTGACTTTGGGAAGTAAATTTTTTTTAAAACAAAATAAGAAAGGAAGGAAACATGAGTCAAACTATACACACGCATACACACAGGCACACACGCACTCATGTATGTATGGAAAAAAATCCTATCTGTAGTTCCATATTTGCAGAAGTTATTAGAGCTTCACCTTATCTTCCCTGGTTTGGCTTCTCATTTTCACCTTTTACTTTCTGTAATATAAGTAGTGTAGAAGCTGTCTTTGGTCTGATAACTGGTGTTTTTAATAAAGTGTACTTTTCAGGAGTACTTTCATATCGATCCTTCCTTGAACTACCATTTGCTTTTATCACATCTTCTGTTACAGTGTCTTCCACTTCAATTCATAAGGGAATTATTTTTCTTCTACACTCTTATGAGTGATTAGGGAAACACAGAGATCTATTTTATCCTGACACTCCTACATGAAGAGCTGCTACACATGCTGTGAAGATTGTACATGGCACAACTTGAAGAGGTGCTATTCAGCTAAACAATGAGGTGACACTTCCTCATGAGTTTAAATATCCTCAAATATTTGTCCATTGATACCAAAAAATTGTTTACTCTGAGAATTCAGCTTAACTCCAAATGCTGGATATCTAAGCTTTCCCTAGAATATTTTCAGCCTTGGTACTTCATTATGCCCAAATTAGGTTAAAATTTTCCTCATTAATTGCCCAATATTGGGTTTCTTATTCTTTTTTTTTTTTTGGGTTTCTTAGTCTTACATTGTGCCCAAATTTAGGGTCCTCACACTCAATTTCTTTTATCATATTTGTAACAGATATAAACTTTGTAGAAATTAAAATTAGAAATATGAAGGATTAATAAATCTCTTTTTAGTCCTTCCTTATTTTCTTATATAATCAAAGTGCAACTAACAAAATTCTACTAAGGCTCTTTTCACATCCTCTATATGCCTGAATGTTGAATGAAGTCCAGGAGATTAAAACTTGAAACAGATAGTTTAGCTTCTAGTAACTAGTATGTAGTGAAGATATGCACTATATAATTATTCACAAAAGTTCTAGATTAGGACTTCAAATATAATATATTTAGATAAAGATGACTCGAAATTAGACATTTCCTTAATAGTTATTTTAATAAAATAGCCTCTCCAAAAATGTCAACAAACTGCTTTGAATGTGTTAGTTTTTTATCGCTGCATAACAAATTACCACATATGTAGTGGCTTAGAAGAACATCCATTTATTATTTCACAGTTCTATAGGTGAGAAGTCTGAAAAGTTTTCTTTGGTTTTTTTGCTCAGCATCTCATAAGACTGAAATCAATGTGCTGCTAGGGCTGTGTTCTCATCTGAAAATTTGGATCTTCTTCAAACCATGCAAGTTTGTGAGCAGGATTCAATTTCTATTATGCAAGTACATAAATAGAACCGAGGTCCTCATTTCCTTGCTGGCTGCCATTAGGGGCTCCTGTCAGTTTGTAGGGACCATCGGTATTTCTTGCCTTCTATTATATATTCAAACCAGCAAGAGAGAATCTGCCTTGCATCAAATCCCTTTCAGTCTTTGAAAAATCTTTCTCACCAGGAAGAGCTTCTGTCTTTTAAGGGCTCACCTGATTTAGTCCAGTCCGGTAAGGATAATCTCTCTATCTTAAAATCAAATTATTGGTGTCTTTAATTATATTTGTAAAATGTCTTCATGGAAGCACCCAGATAAAAGTTTGATGATTAACTGGGACAAGATGTGTGATACATTAGATGCTGGGAATCTTGGGAATGGTTATAGAATTTGACCTATCACCCAGGGTGGGCTTCATTTACTGTTTCCACTAATTCCTTGCAGGGAAAAGTGAGACCATGCTCTTGTTCAATAGAATTTATTATTATTGTAGATAATGGATCTGAAGTAAAAATAAGTGTAATTTACAGTATACACACACTCACATAATTATAAATCAATAATTGTATGCCTGAGTTTCTGAGAGATATCACCATCAAAAATCAAAAGGAGTAAGTTGAAAATTATCAAAAATGTTTATTCTTATTGCTCAAACACCAAAAAAGTAATTACAACATGGAAGTAATAATTGATTATTCATTGTTTTTGTTTTAGTTCCATCATAGTTCATTATAATCACAGTTTAAAAAGTAAAATGATTTCTGAAAGTTTATTAAAAAAAATGGCAAATCCTCCATTTTCCTTTCATGGACATAGTAACTTTAAACATTTTTTTTTGTTAGATATTTTGGCATTTTCTTTAAATAACACACTTGTATTGCTACTATTTTACTTTTTGCAATTTGACATTACGTAAGTATTGACTTGCTACTTTGGAAGATAAACACTGTTTTTTGCTTTCTACTAGACACAAAATTAATTTCTCTGTCTTTATCTTTCTAATAAAAACTTTAATATGTTTAAATATTTTGTATTTATTATTATTACTAGGTAAATAGTACATATAGATAGGCATGCTGTATACTGTGATTTGATTTTCTCTATATATTTTTACTGGCATTAAAAATTATCATGTTATATGTGTTTTATTCCGTCTCTCTGTCTCTCTCATTTTTAACGATTTTTAGTATACATGTCACCACTTTAACACCAAGCACTGCATCTGCACTCTCTCATTCTCATCTGAATAATTTTAATCTACCCAGACACATGGAGCATTTGAGAAATGTCATGATCTTGGAGGAATCTCCCATGAAGATTTTTGTTTTGCTCCATTCTGGAAAGTTACCTTCCACACTTGTTATTCCGTAGTCATTGTGCAATCTCCCTTTGTCATTATCCTGACTCTCTCTTTCTCTCTCTCTCTCTCGTTGTCTTTCTCTTTCTCCCCTCTCCACGAATTTTCCATTTTTCTTTATATCTCCTTGATTTTTTCTTATGCACTTGTCTTCCTTTTTCCCTGTTTGTTTCACTTTAAAATTCTGCTAGTAGTAGCAGAATAGCTGCTAGCAGTTTCCTGAAAAGGGTGCGTGATATTTTTAGAGAACTTTTATGTGTAAAATGTTTTCACTTTACCCTAATATTCAGTTGACAATTTGGTTTATAACAGTATTCTAGGTGTGGGTTATGGGAGGGTAAGCACACCTGGCCAGCTCTTGGTGTTAGGAAGTTTTATTTGTTCCTGTGGTAACAGGAAATGATGACGACAGCTGGGACAATCCCAATTCACAGCCTCAGAGTGGTTGGGGAGAACTTCTCAAATCTTCTGGGTCTGGAGCATTGAATTGCTCTTGTTGATATTGATTCAACTGTCATCTCAATGTTTTAGTCCCTTCTTTTAAAAATTTAGAATAATATTATTTGGCTCATATGGTTGTGATGATATAAAATTAGATCCTATTTGGTAAAACATGGCAGAGTTGTAGTTTATAAAGTAAATTGCTTGAAAACTTGGGCTGTGGCATCAGAATTTCCAGATCTCAATCATAGTTTTATTATGTAGTTATTTGTATAAAGATTAGCAAATTAATTTTATCTCTCTGAGGCTCAAATATTCACCTGTAAAATGAGAATAATGATAGTATCTTCTTTGCAGAATCCTTGCAAGTTTTACATATGAAGTAGAAATATGTATAAAGCATTTAACTTGGTGCTAGGCACAGAGAAAAAGTGTAACCAGTATTACACATGATTATCATTTATAACAACATTCCAGCCAGAGAGCTTGGTACAATCACTCAAAAATATGTATTTTCTGTTTTAAAATTTCCATCATTCTATTTGCTATTATTTTAAGAGTGCATAGTCATAACTCAGCTAGGTAATATTCAAAAATAAAAAAAAATGGTTACCTTAATTGAAACACTATTGTGAACATCATTTTCAGTATTTTATGTGGAATAAAATTTAATAAACAGACCACTTTCAATGTTTTAACTAAGTATGTACAACAAAATGAAAACTACATTAGACATATATTTCAAGCAAACTGTAGAATTTCATGACTAGCATCACAGAAAAACTAGGAAACTGGTTTTTAACTACCCATCATTATATAGTTCTTTCTCGAGGAAATTGAAGACTGACAACCTTGTTTCCATCTGGAAACATCTAACATCTGTGGTTGTAAACATCAAAACACAGCTGTTGCAGTTGTTAGTAAGCACTCCAATTTATTTATTTTTGACTTTAAAAAAACCTTCAGTTTTCATCAAACATCACAGTTGTTAAGCCATGTTCATACAGCAGGAGGAAAAACAAGAGAAATCACTAAATCAAACAATTTAAGAACAATACTCTTTCTAGGATTTCATTTAGAGGAGATAAAATCTTACCTCAATTAAAAAAATGTATTTTGTGAGTATACATTTTTTATAAAATCCCAGATTTTAAAGCTACAGGGATGTCAGAGATCCTTGAATATATTTCACAGGCAGAATATTATATTTTTAAAAAAACCACAACAGTGGTCAAAGGGGCAAATTGGACTACTTAATGTCATACAGTCAAATGGTGATAAGATAAGGGATAGAAGAGCCTTATTCTAGTGTCTTGGTATTGGCGTTTCACATTAATTTTAAGAAGAAAACTTTTTGCTAAAAAACCCTAAAGTGTATCAGGTGTAATCTTGAATTTTAATTATATATTATTCTAAAAATCATTCCGAGGCCGGGCGCTGTGGCTCACGCCTGTAATCCTGTCTCTCTGGGAGGCCGAGGTGGGCGGATTGTTTGAGCCCAGGAGTTCGAGACCAGCCTGAGCAAGAGCGAGACCCCGTCTCTACTAAAATTAGAAAGAAATTAATTGGACAACTAAAAATATATAGAAAAAATTAACCGGGCATGGTGGCACATGCCTGTAGTCCCAGCTACTCGGGAGGCTGAGGCAGGAGGATCGCTTGAGCCCAAGAGTTTGAGGTTGCTGTGAGCTAGGCTGATGCCATGGCACTCTAGCCCGGGCAACACAGTGAGACTCTGTCTCAAAAAAAAAAAAAAAAATCAAATCATTCCATTTAAAGAAAAACATAAAAATTAATTTCATATATTATACATACAGATAGTTCTGTATTGATGCAAAAACTTGAGTCACTTTCCAAATTTTTGATCATAGTTCTAATAAGTTTCAGATATTTTACCTCCCTTAACTTCTTCCCATCTGCAGCCAGGAAGACCTGAAGAAAAAGTTGTACAGCTGTAGGTCTTTAAGCTGTAGCTTAAAGGATGCTCACCAGGTTTAATTCCCCACATTCCTGTCAAACTCCCTGAGGGTACATGATTTTGACCCCTTGTATTTTTATATTGCTTCTATAGTTAAATCCAGGCTCATCTGATTGATGCATTGTTTAATCTTTCTATTTGCTTTCCTTCAACCTAGCAGACAGATGCATCCTGAGCTCCAGGCTCTGCAGTCTGAAGCCAGGTCCACATTTAGAGCTCAGTCCGAGTCCCTGATTCCAGACCTCAGCCTCCCACCTGTCTGAGAGAGGAAGATGGTCAGGATTCCCTTAATCTGAAGAACTTGGGATACTTTGGTTGTGCCTGTCTTTAGGACATAGCTGAGATAGTGCTGTCGATTCAATAAAGCCAGGTTCTAATCACCAACATCACTGATTCAGGTTTGAGAGTTTTTTGAAAATTTTATGTGTTGTAGTTTGAGCCACATCTCCAACCTTTGGTACTGTTGAGAAGCTAAGTTCAAAACCAGAAACGTATCTGTTATAGTGTAAGAGTGCTCCAAGCAGCAGAAAATTAAGCTACATTGGGTAGAACTGAGGATCACTCAAGTGCCATCAGCACCTTGGTAGTGGTTATTCTTGTCACAACTAATATCAGAGAAATTCACAAGTAATTTAATGATACTCCCTTTTGGATATGATTAATATCAAATTTTTAACTCAAAGCTTTCTTTAATATAGAAAAGGAGGATAAGATTTGCAAAGCTAGTTTCAATCTTTATCTGTAATATTTGGACAATAATGGTTCCTAATTCACAAGCATATTACGAGAATTAAATGAACTAAAATCCTTATATAAGATTTTAGCATATATAATGTGAAACTTATGATATATAGCAACTGTTGGTGATATATGTTGTGCATACTAAATATTATATGATATACTGTATATATTCCATGTGTAAATATATAATATCTAACAGGTTACATATAATGCTATATATGCTATATAATATTTGTAATACAGAATATAATACTTAATATATGATATTTTTAAAATTTTTATTTTGATAGATTTAGGGAATATAAGTGTTTTTTGTTACATGGATTAATTGTATAATGTTAAAGTGAGGGCTTTTAGTGTACCCCTCACCAGAATAGTGTATGTTGTACCTGATACATTGTACCTTTTTTTCTCTCATGCCTTCTCACCCTCTCCCTTCTTAGTTTCCAATGTTCCTTACATAACTTTATGACCACATATATCCATTGTTTAGCTCCCATTATTAGTGATAATATGTAGTATTTGTTTTTCCATTCCTAAGATGCTTCACTTAGGATAATGGTCTTCAGTGTCACCCAAGTTGCTGCAAAAGACATTATTTCATTCCTTTTAATGGCTAAGTAGTACCTCATGGTATGTATATATTAAATTTTCTTTACCTATTCATCAGTTGATGGACACTTAAGTTGTTTCCATGTCTTTGTACGTACTAATTCTGCTGTGATAAACATTGTGATTCAGGTATCTTTTTGATATAATGACTTCTTTTACTTTGAGTAGATACCCAGTAATGGGATGGCTGGGTCAAATGGTGGGGCTATTTTTAGTTCTTAGAGGAATCTCTATACTGTTTTCCATATACGTTATATTAATTTACATTCCAAATAATGGTGGAATAGCATTCCCTTTTCATTGCATCTGTGACAACATCTCTTGTTTTTTGACTTATTAATAATGACAAGAGTAAGGTGTTATCTCATTGTGGTTTTAATTTACATTCCCCTAGTGATGAGTGATGCTGAACATTTTTTCATATGTTTATTGATCATTTTATATTTTCTTTTGAAAAATGTCTGTTCCTTTCTTTTGCTCGCTTTTTGATGGGGTTATTTGTTTTTTTCTTGCTGGTATGTTTTAGTTCCCTGAACATTCTAGATATGAGTCTTTTGTCATATACATAGTCTCTGAATATTTTCTCCGATTCTGTAGGTTGTCTATTCTGTTGATTATTTCCTTTTCTGTGTAGAAACATTTTAGTTCAATTAAGTCATGTTTATTTAATTTTGTTTTCACTGTATTGGCTTTTGGGGTCTTAGTCATAAATTCTTTGCCTTGGCTGATGTCCAGAAAAGTTTTCCTAGGTGGTATCTTAGAATTTTGATGGTTTCAGGTATTCCATTTACACTTTAATCCATCTTGAGTTAATTTTTGTGTATGATGAAAGATAGAGATCCAGTTTTATTCTTCTGCATGTGGCTACAAAATTTTCCCAGCATAATTTATTGAATAGGGTGTCTTTTCCCCAGTGTATGTTTTTGTCTGCTTTGTCAAAAAGCAGTTGGTGTTAGCCCTATGATTTTAATTCTGGGTTCTCTATTCTGTTCAGTTTATGTATGTCTCTACCTTTATACTAGTACAATGTTGTTTTGGTTACTATAGCCATGGAGTGTAATTTGAAGTCTGGTAATGTGATGCTTCCAGCTTTGATCTTTTTACTTAAGATGGCTTTGGCTATTCTGGCTCTTTTTTGATTCCATATGAGATTTGGGATTGTTTTTTTTAGGTCTATGAAAAATGACATTGATATTTTGATGGGTATTGCATTGAATCTGTAAATCACTTTGGGCATTATGAACATTTTAACAATATTTATTTTTGAAATTCAAGACAGGAGGATCAGCCTCTCTTAATGAGATTAGCAGAGGCAAGCAACTGTGGGACACACAAGTTGCTCACACTTGCTCTCTTTCCACAATGACAGCAGTCTCTTCTTTGGGGAAACAAAAGCACCCAGATTCCCAACTCTCAAACTGACCCACCTGCAGCAGAGGTGTTGGAGAGGTGTGGTTGTGTCAGGAACTTGCCTCCAGGGATAGTAGGCTCCTTGCAGAAGAGACAGGCAGCTTGAAGCTCAGGGAGAGGACAGCAAGTCCCACCATCTCTCAGAAGAGGTGGTAACTTTTGTTCTTGGGGCACACAAAACAGCTCACTGTTTTTTTTTTTAATGAGAAAGGAGTGTACCCTGTGTTCTGTGGAAGCCTGGGTGTGGTAAGTGCTCTGTCAGAGGCAGGGCAGCTCCTCCTAATTTCTCTGGCTTAATTGTCCCACGTGGAATATTCACTCGTCCTGAGGAAAAACAGTCCTTCAGCTGTGATTGCCTCTGTGACAATGGGTAGAGGGGGTGCAGAAGGAGAATGCCTCAAATGGTGGGGGTGTCTCCACTGGGAGGGTCGCAGACAACCACGGATCATGAGCCAGAGATTCTCTGGTGCAGGAAAGCATGTGCTATGCCTTCGTTTGTCCCAAAAAGTGTTCATGGCACTTCCCAGACCCCTTGGGGCAGCCTATCCAATCGGTCAAAACTCCAGGAACACTGCTAATCTCCTGTGTCTCCTCATTCCTTTGAGGTTGTGATTATTGAAGCAGATGCTGGGAAATGTTCATGTGGGATTCAGTGACAGGGATGCTGAGGAGTTATGACTTCCTCGGAAGGATAGAGGACCCTGGCATGTGCACAGGCATTATGGCATAGGCAATATGTCACTTGTCATCTCAGCTCAGGTCCATGGTGAGGGGAAGTGACTCTACACTCGCCCACAGCCTGGTGCAATGTTCCCAAGAAGCTCTGAGTTCACTAATGGCAGCAGCACCTTGATTCTTTGGGGCAGAAGGGCTCTCAGTCAGGAGCTTGCAGACCACCACAGGTGTGAGGGGAAGAGAAGTAATCACTCCCACCTATGCTTTCTGCTGGGCTCTGAATCCCTCAGGGGTCAGTCTCCATCAAAATTTTGCTCCTTCTTATTATGTTCCAGCAATTCTTCTAGTGGGATCTCCAATAAGAATACGTCCTGGCTTCTTTCCCTCAATATTTCACCTGGGCTGTGCTTTCTTATCTGAAACTTAGTCTTCTGTTTAGGATATCTTGCCCCTTTCTCCAATATATAATTTTTAATACTATTATTGTAAGCTGAAGAAATGTCCTCTCTTGCAGGAGTCAAAATGCTTTCCCTTTTTTCTTGAAAGATATCCAAGAGAGCTGTGCATCAACAAGTGTGGCTTCAATGGCATTTTAACATGAAAACCAAGTGTAATTATTGTAAATTTTCCATAGAAAAAAAGGTCCAAAATGGAAGCCCAATATTATAAAGTGGCACAAGATCCTAAGCTCTTCCTCCTAGTCATAAACATTTCAATAAATTAAAAGAAACTTTCTCAAGTGTTTGGAAGACATGTATGCACTCCTTCCTTTCTGACCTCCATGGCTAGAGTAAATAAAAGCATTTGGTTCTAATTGCTTTTATCTGTTACCTAGAAATAACACTGGAACAGGAGGCAGCCAAAATGAGCTGTTATGCCATTTTTTTAAAATTTCAGAATATTATGGGAGTACAAATGTTTAGGTTGTATATATTGCCTTTGCCCCACCCAAGTCAGAGCTACAAGTGTGCCCATTCCCCAGACAGTGCATACCGCAATTTCTTGATTCAAATTGGCAGTAACACATGGATGTCCAGTTTGTGAATATC
>CAUYSK010100788.1:0-12500 GCA_963575035.1 Avahi laniger
CTAGACAAAGCCTAGATTTTGATGCAGGCTTAGAAAACAAAAAGATTAGGAAAAGTAAAAGATTAGGAAAAGTTTGGAACTCCTTAGAGATTGGTTAAGTGATCATGACCAGAATTCTGAAAGAAATATAGACAGTAAAGGCCATTCTGAATGTTTCCACTGAAACTGAGGAACAGGTATTAAAAACTGGAGTAAAGGCCATCCTTGCTATGAATTGACAAAGAATTTGGCTCAACTGTGTCCATGCCTGAGGTCTCTGAGGAAGGCTGACCTTGAGAGTGATGAACTAGGGTATCTTGCAGAAGAAATTTCTAAGCAGCAAATCTATCAGGCTGCTGCGGTTTCTTCTAACTGTTTAAGGTCAACTACTAGAGAAAAGGAAAACACAGGAAAAAATTTGGAAAATTCACAATCTGGTGATGAGATGAAGAATGAAATAGCATTTTCAGGAGAGGAATCCAAGTGTAAGGTGGAGCCACCACTAGCTAGACAGATTAGCTAGTGGCTAAAAGGGAGCCAGGTGCTAAGTTGAGACTATGGGAAAAAGACCCTAGGGACATTTCAGAAATCTGTGAGGCTGCCCATCTCATCACAGGCCCATAGATCTAGGAGAACAGAATGGTTTCTGGGGAAAGGGCCTGGGCACTGCTGCCATGTGCCACTTGTGGACAATGCTCGCTGCTTCCCCCATCCCTGCCACTCCAGCTGAAGTAGCCCTGGCTCACGCAGCCCAAAGTGCCACAGATCTGGAATTATAAGTCATAGACCTTGGTGGTGTCTATGCAGTGCTATGTAGTGCTTCAGGCTTTCAGAAAGCAAGAGCTTCTACCCAGATTTCAAAGAATGTTGCCTAGAGGCCCAGACAGAAACTGGTGGCAGGGGCTGAGACTCTACAGAGAGTCCTACTAGGGCAGTGCTGTGTGGAAATTTGGGGTTGGAATGGCTGCAGAGTGTCCCCATCAGGGCAATGCCTAATAGAGCCATGGGAGCGAGATTGTCACTAAGACCCCAGAACTGTGAAGCTACCAGCTTTCAACACCAACCTAAGAGAGCTGGATGGACCGAGCCCAGCAAGCTACAGGAGCAGGGCTGCCAGGCTTTGGGGCCCAACCTCCACACCAGTGTGTTGAGGATGCTGCACGCAGAGTCAAAAGACATTGTTCTGGACTCTTATGACCCAATGTCTGCTCTCTTGGGTTTCCAATTTGCTTGGGGCCTGTTACCCCTTTCTTCTTGCCTTTTTCTCCCTTTTGAACTGCTTGATGTGTACCCTATATTTGTCCCACCATTGATCTTAGAGGTAGATAACTGATTTTGATTTCACAGGCTCACAGATGAGACTTTGGACTTTTGAGTTGGTGCTGGAATGAGTTTAAGACTTTGGGGCAATGGGAGTGGAATGAATGTATTCGTATTTGAGAAGGACATAAGTTTTGAGGGTCCAGGGGCAGAATGCTATGGTTTGACTATCCCCTCCAAAATTCATGTGAAACTTCTTCAGTGTGGCTGTGTTTAGAGATGGGACTTTTAAGAGGTGATTGGATCATGAAGTTTCCCCTTATAAATGGAATAATGCATTCATGGGTTAATGGATTAATGGGTTATCATGAGAAGGGAATAAGTGGCTTCATAAGAAGAGGAAGAGACATGAGCTATTATGTTATCATGTTCAATATTCTCATCATGTGATACTTTGTTCTGCCTCAGGACTCTGTATAGAATTCCCACTAACGAGAGAGCTCTCACTAGATATGCCCCCTTAACCTTGGATTTCCTAGCCTACATAACTGTAAGAAATAAATTCTTTTTCTTTATACATTACGCAGTCTCATGTATTCTAAGTAACAAAAAACAGACTAAGACAAATGCCTTATAAGGCATATGATTTGCCAATATTTTCTTTCATTATGTGGATTGTCTTTCACTTTCTCAATGATGTCATTTGTAACACAAGTGTTTTAATTTTGATGTAATTCAATTTATTTTTTTCTTTTGTCTCATGTGATTTTTGTGTCAAGCTAAGAAAAATTCCCTAACCCAAATTCACAAAGATTTACTCCTATGTTTTGCTTTAGGATTTTTATAGATTAAGCACTTATACTTAGGTCTACAATCCATTTTAAATTAATTTTTGTGCATTTTGTGCGGTAAAGGTCCAAATTTATTATTTCCATATGGATGTCCAGTTTTCCCAGGACCATTTGTAAAAAGACTTTCTTCATTGAATTGTATTGGCTTCATGTCAAAAGTCAATTGACCATGGATGAAAGGGTTTATTTCTAGACTCTCAATTTTATTCCATTGAGATATATATATCATTGATATATATATTTCATTATATATATATTCCAATATATATTTTCAATTGAGATATATATATATATATATATATATATCTGTCCTCGTATGAATAACATACTGTCTTGAGTACAATAGCTTTGTAGACAATCTTGAAATCAGAAAGCAAGTCCTCCGAATTTGTTCTTTTTTCTAAAGTTTGTTTTGGCTATTTTAAGTCTCTTTTCAATTTCTGCATAAAAGGCTGCTGGGGTTTTGATAGGATGTGTTGAATTTGTAAATCAATTTGAGGATCATTTCCATCTTAACAATATTAAATCTTCCACTCCTCATACCTGGGATTTTTTACATTTATTTAGATATTCTTTGATTTCTTTCAACAATCTTTTCTGTTTTTGGTATGTACATCTTAGAATTATTTTGTTAAATATATACCTAATTATTTTATTGTTTTTGAGGCTATTGCAAATAGAATTGCTTTATTTATTTTTTGGAATGCTTACTGCTAGTATATAGTAATACAATTGATTTTTACATTTATATTGTAGCCTTCTAGCTTTCTGAGTTCATTTATAAATTTGAACATCATTTTTAGTTCATTCCTTAGAATTTTCTATGTATGCGATCATGCCATCAATGACTAAATAACAATTTTCCTTTTCTTTTCCAACCTAGATGCTTTTTGTGTCTTTTTCCTTTTTTTATTTCTCTGGGTGGAATCTCAAGTAAAATGTTAAATAGTACTGATAAGAGTTGATATCTTTGTCTTCTTCCTGATTATTGAGGAAAATATTGTTTTTTTATTATTAATAAGATGATATCTAGGGGTTTTTTGGATGCCTTTTAGTTGTTTGAGGAAATTCAATTCTATTCATAATTTATTAAGTGTTTTTTTTATCATGGAAGGGTGTTAGATTTTTTCAAATGTGTTCTCTTCACCTACTAAAATATGTATATTTTCCCCAAATTTCATAAATGTGGTGTTTTTCATTAATTAATATTTCATTGTTAAACCAACCTTACATTTCTGAGATAAATCTCACTTGCTCATGATATATATTTTTTTATATATGTTTCTGGATTTTGATTTGTTTGTATTTTGATGAAAATTTTTGAATCTATATTATAAACATAGATGTTCATAACCTAGACATTGGTCTGTATTTTTCTTGTGATACCTTTGTCTGATTTCAAACTAATATTGGCCTTAATGAGTTAGGATGTCTACCCTTCTCTTCTGTTTTTTGGAAGAATTTATGAAGAATTGATATTAACTCTTTTTTAATATTTGGTAGATTTCACCAGTGAAGCGATCTGAGCCTAGGCTTTTCTTCGTGAGAAATTTTTAAATTACTAATTCAATTTCTCTATTCATTATAAGATTATTCAGATTTCCTATTTCTTCTTCTTCTTTCTTTTTTTTTTGTTTCCATATATTTAGAAGGTACAAGAACTTTTTGGTACATGGATGAATTGTATAATGGTGACAGCTGGGCTTTAGGGTACCCATCATCCAAATAGTGTACATCATAACTAATAGGTGATTTTTCATTCCTCACCTTCTTTTCACCCTCCTTCTCACCCTGAGTCTCAAATGTCTATTATATTACTCTGTAAGACCGTGTACACCCTTAGATTAGCTCCAACTTACAGCTGAGAATGTGTTGTATTTGCTTTTCCATTCCTGAGATACTTCACTTAGGATAATGGCCCTTAGTTTCATCCAAATTACTGCAAAAGACATTATTTCACTCTTTTTTGTGGTTGAATAATATTCCTTGGTATATCCATATACTGTATTTTCTTTATCCATTCATTGGCTGATGGGCACTGAGGTTGATTCCATATCTTTGCAATTGTGAATTGTGCTGTGATAAATGTACAACTTCAGTTTTCTTTTTGTACAATGATTTATTTTTCTTTGGGTAGATACCCAGTAGTGGAATTGCTGGATCTAATAGCAGATCTACTTTTAGTTCTTTCAGAAATCTCCATAATATTTTGCATGGAGGTTATACTAATTTGTATTCCCACCAACAGTGTATAAGTGTTCCTCTCTCTCTGCATCCAAGCCAGCATCTATTGTTTTTTGACTTTTTAATAAAGTCTGACAGAGGTAAGGTATTATCTCATTGTGGTTTTAATTTGTATTTCCCTGATGATGACTGATGCTGGACATTTCTACATATGCTTGTTGGCTGTTTGTACATCTTCTTTTGAAAAATGTCTGTCCATGTCTTTCGTCCACATTTTAATAGGGTAATTTGTTTTGTTCGGATTTATTTGAGTTCCTTGTAGATTCTGGATATTAGTCATTTCTCAGATGTATAGCTTATGAATATTGTGAATATTTTCTCCCATTCAGTAGGTTGTTTATTTCCTCTGTTGATTATTTCTGTTGCTGAGCAGAAGATTTTTAGCTAATTAAGTCCCATTTGTGTATTTTTGTTTTTGTTGCATTTGCTTTTGGAGTCTTAGTAATAAAATCTTTGCCTAGGCCAATTCCCAGAAGAGTTTTTCCTAAGTTTTCTTCTACTATTTTTATGGTTTCAGATCTTACATTTAAATCTTTAATCCATCTTGAGTCAATTTTTGTGTACAATGAGAGATAAGGATCTTGTTTCATTCTTCTGTATATGGCAATCCAATTTTCCCAGCACCATTTACTGAATAGAATGTTTTTCCTCCAGTGGATATTTTGTCTGTTTTGTTGAAGATCAATTGGTCGTAGATATATATTTCTGGGATCTCTTTTCTGTTCCATTGGTCTATGTGTCTACTTTCATACCACTACCATGAAGTTTTGGTTATTATAGCCCTGTAGTATAATTTGAAGTTGAGTAATGTTGTGTTTCCATATTTCTTCTTATTGCTTAGGATTGCTATGGGTATTTGGACCCTTTTTTGGTTCCATATAAAATTTAGGATTTTTTCTAATTCTGTGAAAAATAACATTGGTATTTTAATAGGAATTGCTTTGAATCTGTAGACTGCTTTGGGTAGTATTGCCATTTTAATAATATTGTTCCAATCCCAAAGCTTGGGATATATTTCTATTTATTTATGTCACCTATGATTTCTTTAATCAGTGTTTTGTATTTCTACTTGTAGGGATTTTTTTACTTCCTTGGTTAAGTATACTTCTATGCTTTTTTGTTTCTTTGCTTTTTTAGCTATTGTAAATGATATTGATTTCTTGATTTGAATCTCAACTTGGTCATTATTGGTATATAGAAATGTTACAGATTTGCATGCATTGATTTTGTAACCTGAGACATTACAGAACTCATTTATCAAATCTGGAAGTCATTTGGAGAAGTCTTTAGAGTTCCAGGCAAAAAATCAGATCTTTAGCAAACAGAGATAGTTTTACTTCCTCTTTTCCAATTTGGACACCCTTTACTTCTTTCTCTTACTTGGTTGGTCTGGCTAGGACTTCCAATACTGTGTTGAATGGAAGTGATGAAATTAAACATTCTTGTCTTGTTCCAGTTCTTAAGTGGAATGGTTTCAACTTTTCCTCTTTCAGTATGATGTTGGCTATGGGTTTGTCATTTGTGGTTTTCATTATTTTAAAGTGTGTTTCTTCTATACCTAATTTGTTGAGGGTTTTTATGATGAAAGGATGCTGGATTTTAATGAATGTTTTTTCTGCATCTATTCAGATGATCAAATGGTTTTTGTTTTTAATTTTGCTTATACAGTGAATCACATTTATTGACTTGCATATGTTGAACTACCCTTGCATGGCTGGGATGAAATCCATTCGATCGTGGTGAATTATCTTCTTGTTGTGCTGTTGAATTTAGTTTGCTAGTATTTTATTGAGGATTTTTGCAATTGTGTTCATCAGAGATATTGGTATATAATTCTCTTTTGTTGTTGTTGTTGTTGTTGTTGTTGTATCCTTTCCTTGCTTTAGTATCAGGGTAATACTGGCTTCACAGAATGAGTTAGGGTGGATTCCCTACTTCTCAATCTTTTGGAACAGTTTCAGTATCAGTTCTTTGTAGTCTGGTAGAATTCAGCTGGGAATCTGTTTGGTACTGGGCTTTGATTTTTTAAGACATTTTAAATTACTGATTCAATCTCACTACTCATTTTTGGTCTGCTCAGAATTTTTATTTCTTCCTGATTCAAGCTTAGGGGGTTGTATGTTTCTAGGAATTTGTCCATTTCCTCTAATTTTCTAGTTTGTGTGCACAGAGGCATTAAGTGTGGTCTCAGATTATCTTTTGTATTTCTGTGGTATCATTTGTAATATCTCCCTTTTCATTTCTGATTGAGCATATTTGAATCCTTTCTCTTCTCTTGGTTAATCTAGCTACTGTTCTATCAATTTTACAAATCTTTTAAACAAACCAACTTTTTGTTTAATTGATTTTTTTTTTTTTTTTTTTTTTTTGAGACAGAGTCTCACTCTCTTGCCTGGGTCGAGTGCCGTGGCGTCAGCCTAGCTCACAGCAACCTCAAACTCCTGGGCTCAAGCGATCCTACTATCTCAGCCTCCCAAATAGCTGGGACTACAGGCATGAGCCACCGTGCTCAGCTAATTTTTTTTCTATATATATTTTTAGCTGTCCAATTAATTTCTTTCTATTTTTGATAGAGACAGGGTCTCGCTCTTGCTCAGGCTGGTCTCTAACTCCTGAGCTCAAACAATCCACCCGCCTCAGCCTCCCAGAGTGCTAGGATTACAGGTGTGAGCCACCGCGCCCGGCCTGATTCTTTATATTGCTATTTCATTTCAGTTTTGTTTAGTTCTACTCTGATCTTATTTATTTTTCTTTTGCTAACTTTTGATTTGGTTTGTTTTTGTTTATCTAGTGGCTTCACATGTGACATTAAGATGTTAATTTGCGGTCTTTCTGTCTTTGTGATGTAAGCATTCAGCTCCATAAATTCCTTCATAGCACTGCTTTTCCTCTTTCCCAGAGATTTTGATAATTTTTATTACTATTATCATTCATTTCAAAAAATTTTCTTAATGTCCATCTTGATTTCATTGTTGATCCAGAGATCATTAAAGCTGGTTGTTTTATTTCCATATATTTCAGTTCCTCTTGGAACTGATTTCTAATTTAATTCTGCTGTGGTCTGAGAAAATAATTGATATGATTTCAATTTTTTAAAAGTTATTAAGACTTGTTATGTGACCTAGCATGATCTATCTTGGAAAATGTTCTATGTGCTGATTAGAAGAATATATATTCTATAGTTTTTGGGTAAAATATTCTGTAAATGTCTGTTAGGGCCATTTTTTAGGGTCCAGTTCATTGTTTCTTTGTTGATTTTCTGCCTTGATGATCTGTCTAGTGCTGTCAGTGGAATGTTGAAATCCCATACTGTTATTTTTTGTGGTCTATTTCTTTTCTTTTTTTATTCAGTCCCCATAGGGACTTTCAAAAATTGACAGTGCCAACTACATTACAAGTCAGCATGGCGGGGCATTGGGTAAAGTTTTCAATTAGCAATAATCGCACCTCAGGTAAACCTCATCGGCTACGATACTGCCACATGCAAGGATGTGATCTATTTCTTTTCTTAGGCCTAGTAGCATTTATTATATAAATGTGGGGAGGTCCGATGTTAGGTGCGTATATATTTTTAAGATTGTTCTATCTTATGAATTTATCTCTTTATCATTATACAATGACTTTTCTTTGTCTTTTTACTATTTTTGATTTAAAGTCTGTTTTGTCTGTTATAAGAATAGCTAGTCCTGATCACTTTCGGTTTCCATTTGTGGGCAATATTTTTTTCACACCTTTACTTTGAGTCTGTATGACTCCTTACAAATTAAGTGGGTCTCTTGAAAGCAGCAAATATTTGGGTTGTTTTATTAATTCATTCTGCCAATCTGTATATTTTAAGTGGAGCATTTAGATTATTTACGTTTAAAGTTAATGTTGATATGTCAGATACTGTTCCAGTCATCATGTTGATTGTTACCTAATTGCCTTACATTCTCCATTGTGTTACCTTCTTATAAGAGCTATGGCTTTTTTTACTTTTGAGTGTTTTTATACTGGTGAGTATTGACCTTTCCTTTCAATGTTTAGAATTCTTTTTTTTAGCATTTCTTGTAGGACTGATTTAGTGGTGACAAATTCCCTTACCATTGCTTGCCTATGAAAGACTTTATTTTTCTTTCATTTATGAAACTTAGTTTAGCAGGATACAAAATTTTTGGCTGATGGTTATTCTGTTTAAAAAGACTAAAGACAGGACCCAAATCCCTTCTGGTTTATAAGGGACTGGAATCTGCTGTTAGTTTGATGTGTTTTCCTTTCTAAGTTATTTGATGCTTTCATTTTACTTCTCATAGGAGTTTCTCCTTCATGTTTACTTTGGCTAGTCTGATGACTATACTCTTTGGTAATGTCCTTTTTCCAATGAATCTCCAAAGGGTTTTCTGAGCTTCTTGTATCTGTATGTATAAATTTTAACCGGGCCATGGAAGTTTTCCTCCATTATTCCAATAGGTTTTCCAAGCATTTTGATATTTCTTCTGCTTCTGCCTATTATTCTTAGATTTGGGCGTTTTACAAAATCCCTATTCATTGAAGACTTTGTTCATTTCTTTTCATTCTTTTTTATTTATTTTTGTCTAACCAGGTTAAATCAAAAGACTTGTCTTGAACCCCTGAAATTGTTTCTTCTGCTTGGTCTAGTCTATTGCTAAATCATTTTAGATTTGTGTCATTCTAGGAATTGTCCATTTCATCTAAGTTATCTAATTTGTCAGCACATACTCATTCATATTATTTCCTTATAATATCTTAAAAATTTTCTGCAAGGTTGATAATGATGTGCCCCTCTTCATTTCATTCCTGAACTTAGTAATTTCATAGTCTCTCTTTTCTTTCTTAGCCAATCTGGTTAGTGGTCTATCAATTTTGTTGATCTTTTCACAGTCATCTTTTGTTTGTTGTTTTTCTCTATTTTTTTATATCCTCTATTTCATTTATTTCCATTAATCATTATTAGTGTCTTTTCTTCTTCTTGCTTTGCATTTATGTTTTTTTTGTAGGTTCTTAAAGTGAAAGATTAGTATATTGATTTGAGATCTTTCCTTTTTAAAATAGTCATTTATAGCTATAGATAACACCTCTAAGCACTGTTTTATCTGAATTCCATATGTTTTGGTCTGTCATGGGGTTTTTAAAATTTTATTCATAGTATTTTCTAATTTCCCTTACAATTTCTTAATTTATCCATAGTTTCTTTTAGGAGTGTATTTATTTTCTATATATTTTTGGTTCTAAATTTCCTTATTTTATCAATTTCTAATTTTATTTCATTACGGTAGGAGAATATACCTTTGTATTAAATCAATCACTTTACATTTATTGAGGCTTAATTTATGGCTCAGCATATGGGCTGTTCTGGAAAACATTCCCTGCGTACTTGATAAGATTATGTATTCTGCTTCTGCTGTTTGGTGGAATGTTCTATAGATATTCAGATATGGTAGATCTAGTTGTTTTATATGTTCATGTCTTCTTTTTCCTTGTGTACTTCTGCTTAGTTTTTCCATTATTGAAAGTGAAGTGTTACATTCACATGAAGGAGCTAAAAACATTGATCTCGTGGAGTAGAAAGTAAAATGATAGTTATCAGAGGCTGGGAAGGGAGGTAATGAAGAGAAATTGTTTAATGGATGCAAACATACAATCAATTAGATAGAAGAAATAAGTTCTAGTGTTTGATAGCACAGGAGGGTGACCACAGTTAACAACAATATATTTTATATTTCAAAATAGCTAGAAGAGAAGATTTTAAATATTCCCAACAGATAAAAATAATAAATATTTGAGGTGATGAGTATTCTAAATACTCTAATTGGACCATTACACATTGTATGCATGTATCAAAATATTACATGTATCCACAAATATTTAAAATTATTATGTATCATGAAAAAATTTCTTTAAAAATTAAAGTAGAGTATTAAAATCTCCTGCCATTACTGTTGAATTGTCTATTTCTCCCTTCAAGTCTGGTAATTTTTATTTATTTATTTAGGTGCATATAAATTAGTTGTATATATTTTTGTATGTGTTCTTGATATCTTTCTTTACTTGCTGAAATTTTCCATTTTAATATTCAATTTAAGAGTGCTTGAAATATCCCACTGGAGCATTTATGTAATACTGCTTTAAAGTTCCTGCCAGTTAATCCAACATCTCTGTTATGTTGTTATGGTTATCTCTTGACTTCATTTTCTTATATGAGTTGAAATTTCTGTGGTTCTTCATATCCCAAGTGATTTTTGTGTGATTGTAGTCATTTTGAATATTTCATTATAAGATTTTCATCTTTATTTAAATTCTATAAAGAATCTTGATAAATTTTTTTAGTTTTCTATAGGCTGTGGTTCCAATGTCAGTCAGGTTTTGAAGATTTTGCAGTGCTGTTTTATTTGTCCTGCATGTGCCAGTGGTCTCTCTCAGACCTGACCATAGGTCAGTTCTCAAAGTTTTGGGTATGCCAATTAGGATCAGATATATGCTTGAATATGCTTAAATAAGCCAGAGGTTAATATTAACCCAAGAATTAATGAACAAAATTATTGCTTTCCCTACCTCTTTTCTCTCTGTAATCTCACTGGTACTTTTCAGTCCAATGGGTTTCACTGGTTTAGTCTTCCGGTCAGAAACTGTCCTCTCCTGTGATTGCACTGCCTCTGGGACCAGGTGGCAGGAGGACAGAAAGAGAGGAAAAATCTCAACAGGTTCTAGCCCCACTCACTTGGAGATGCAGCTCATCTAAGGGAAAGAAAATTTCTTCTTCCTTAGGTTTTTGACTGTAGGGTCATTTAGGTGTAGAGTCCAATAGAACAAAGAAAAAGGAGAGAGAAAAAATCAAGAGATTTCCCTCACTTTGTCTGAGATTTAGGAGTTTCCTTTTCTGCTCCTCAAGCCAGAACTAGAGGGTTTCTCTTTGATCTCTCTGTGTCTGAACCACAGTGCTCACTTACAAGTTTGGAATTACATTGTGTTCAGATCAAGAGATACTGGAGGAAATAAATGGTAAACTCACAGCCCATTCAGTGGTACTTCAAATTCTGATGTTCTTCTATTTCCTCCCTACTGGTATTTAGTTTTCAGTATTTTCAAATACTATTCATGCAATTCGTTTAGCTTCGATAGTTGCATTCAATGAGAGAGAATGTGCTGACTTTACTGAAACTGAAAGATCATCCTTTTTTATAATTAATACTTTTTGACATTTCAGAACACTTTTAAGCTATCATTTAAACACTTTAGCTATTTGTTTTTTACATTTTGTAAAAATTCTTTGGAGTGAAAGGGGCTTTAGATTGACTTCATTTGGAGTAGAATGAGATTCTACTTGCTGATATACTGGAAACTATACATGAATCTTGCGAACTCTTTCCAAACAAATAGGGAATATTTTCTATAATAAATTCTGTCTTCTCGATTTCCTATTTCAGTCCCCCAAGACTGATCCTCCTTCATACAAGCTCATTTTTCTATACATTTTTGAGATCTAGGCTTCAAAAATGTCTGCTGGGAAAAGGAGTCTTCATAGTTTGATCTCAGAACATTTCCACTCTTCTTTTTGAAAGAAAAAAAAATCAATTTTTCCCACTCCAAGTTTTAAGATTATTTATTTTCATCTATTTTCCTTTCTTTCAAATTCGAAGTAGATTTTCAAAATGTTTCTCTCTATAAGAGAGAATTCAGGTAGCCACTAACACAAAGTTCTACTTATTTTTACTCATATATGAAACCAGCCATATTAATAGACTCAGAGACTCATTAGAAACTATATTTCCAAATATTTGACCCATTGCCACCCTTTTTATATACAGTCATGTGCTACATAAGTACATTCTGATCAATGATGGACTGCATATACAACAGTCGTCCCATAATATTATAATACCCTAGTTTTACATATCTTTTATATGTTTATATATGTGTAGATACACAAATACTTACCATTGTGTTATAATTGCCCACAGTATTCAGTATTCAGCGCAGTAACATGCTGTTCAGGTTTGTAGCCTAGGAGCAATATTCTATACCATACAGCCTAGCTGTGTAGCAGGCTATACCATCTAGGTTTGTGTAACAGTCTACAATGTTTATATTAAGACAAAATCACTGAACTATGCATTTCTCAGAATGCATCCTTGCTAAGCAATGCATGACTGTATAGCAAGTTCATAT